>CABFOW010001878.1:90489-110041 GCA_902141385.1 Timema californicum
ACATGTCCACACCATCTCAGCCTTGCTCCCTCTACTCTCTCATGTATTCCAACATCCTCATAACATGTCCACACCATCTCAGCCTTGCTCCCTCTACTCTCTCATGTAGTCCAACATCCTCATTACATGTCCACACCATCTCAGCCTTGCTCCCTCTACTCTCTCATGTATTCCAACATCCTCATAACATGTCCACACCATCTCAGCCTTACTTCCTATACTAATGTACTCCTTGTACCCCAGCTGTTGCATTGACAACTTCATTCTTAGTCCTATTTCGCCTGGCATGCCCTTCATGTCCTCCACTCTCCTAGCCTCTCCTACATCTGATGCCCTCCACTCTCCTAGCCTCTGTTACATCTGATGCCCTCCACTCTCCTAGCCTCTGTTACATCTGATGCCCTCCACTCTCCTAGCCTCTGTTACATCTGATGCCCTCCACTCTCCTACATCTGATGCCCATGTTTCTGCTGCATGTGTGACTATGAGTTCGAAGTGGTTTATCTAATTTATTCTTCATTTGGAAATTAATATCATTGCTGAAATTTTAAAACGGTCTTGTTGCAGGACGAACGTAGCGTGCGTCCGTCGTCGATGGGCCGTATTGCCTCGTTCTACTACCTGTCTCACTTAACCATGGAGCACTTCCAGGAGCATCTTGGGCCAGACCTGTCTCAGGAGGACTTGCTTCGTGCACTCAGTGACGTGCACGAGTACGACCAGCTCCCCGTGAGGCACAATGAGGACGTTATGAACGGAGAACTGGCCAAGAGCTGTCCCCTCTCTGTCGACCCATACACGCTTGACTCGTCGCACACCAAGGCACTGCTCTTGCTGCAAGCCCACTTCTCAAGGCTCCCCTTGCCCATCACAGACTACCTCACTGACCTAAAGTCTGTGCTGGATCAATCCATGAGAATAATGCAGGTCACTACTCATCATATTATCATTATCAGAGTTAGGTTGAATCCACCATTTTACAAATCAAATCTTCAATTCACCTTTAAATCTCGAATCCGAATTTTGGAAAAAATTGTGAACATAGGAGAAAATATACATTTAAAAGAATATTATAAAATACAAATATTAACTATTATTATTATTAGCACCGCGTCTTACTACCCGTTCGGGTTATACGCACTTACGCTAATGTGCAATGGTAGGGTGATTGTGATATGAAATGGAGGACCTACAGTTTAGCGTGGAATCCGAACCACGGTGGAGGCCTGGCATTCCTCACAGTCACAAGATGTCTTGTCAGAGGTGAAGGAAAATATTAACCAAATGTTAGCATTATAATGTTCATTAGAGTGTTTATACACTCAATTAAGTATTAAATTGCTGGTCTGGGGTCTGGTTGTTAAATTCATCCTAAAATTATAGTTGGTTCTGAACCATCAATAAGCAGTAACAGGGCTTTAAAATAAATTTCAATTGGATTTTTTTTTTAAGAATTTGAGTTTTGAGTATGAAATTTTCTTCATCATCATCCGACGTGTCCACCTCTGAGGGTTGTCTGGCACATCCTTTTCCATTCCTCTTGATCTCGCCCAATTTCTCCCTCAGCCACGCGTCTCCAGTCCTCTCTTTTAGCTTCCATGTCCTTCTGTGCGCTTGGTACGTCCATCGTGGTCTTTCAATAGGTCTTAGGCATTCTGCCCTTCTCCATTCTCATCACATGACCTGACCACAGCAACGTTTTTCTCTTCAGATGATATACATTTTAAACTATCCCTAATTAATTTTTCTTATCCTGTTTCTTGTTACATTCTCAACGCCTCTTCAGGAACCTCATCTCTTCTTCCTGTAAGCTACTTAAATCTCTCTTCATCTTAGGTCCTCGAATCTTGAATATACTTAAGGACTTTAGAGATTTAAGAATCCCATCCCTACTCATTAATCAATATTCTTGTGAATTTGTACATGCCATCTTTATTTAAAATGTATTTTATGTATATCTCATGCTGGAAGTAAGATGTAAAATCAGCCATCAGGCCTAATGTGAAGAGAACAGAAAGCTAGCGCCACTTGTAAGAATACCGTATTATTATGTTTCAAGTCGCCCAGTATACAGCAGTCATATTTTAATACAAAAACAACCAAAAGTACATTATTTTTTTTAAGTATGGGGAATAATGACTTTATTTAGGCATTAATGTGTATTTTAAAGTTTTATTTACAATTCAAAGTTCCAAAATATGAACCGATTACAAACAAGTTAGTCTGTCTTTCATATAGCTCGGTGTCTTTTAATGTGTTGGCTTGTGTCCCGAGTGATGTCAGAAGCTCAGCCAATCAGCAGATGTCCTTCTCCATCTGACACTACCCTCTATTCTCTTTAAATCGATCAGGCCTGTATTCACTCAAACAGAACATGAGATGAAGGTAAGAGAATATGATCAAGTTACAAGAGCAGGCCATTTACAAATACTGGAAATACTGGAATTTTGAATCACATATGGAAATTTTCAGCCTTTTTTACTTTGAGTGAAATGTTGGAATAAACATTTTGAGACCCCTGATATTATTTGGACTACTGATAGTTCTATTTTGACCACCCCTCAGGTCTATCTTGTTTGCCACCCAATTATTTAGCCTTGTAGACGACCTTGCAGTGGGGATGTTTGCCTCACTTGCTGACCTTTCTACTCTCAGACTTTACACTAGGCCCTCCCTCCCCCTCCCCCGTGGATATTTGTGTAAAGTATCGACTGTCAAGGAGTGGTGGGGATAACAGTTAGTTCTTGTGGTAGAGTAAACTCCCTGGCTGTAATCATTCTTTGATGTTGTGCCACCAAAGCTGATTACTTGTACCTCTAAAGTTCTATGAGTGAGATGAAATGACGTACCAATTTTGGCAGGAGAGGTCTTTTCACATACCTGCCAGGGTTCTTTTACATGCCACATGGAACCGACGGCTTTACTTCCCCTCCGAAGGATGTTGAGCTTTGATTTTTTTCTCGCTCAAGAAAAAACCTTTGGACTCTGTTGGGTTCGAACCCACAAACATCGGGTCCTGAGGCGAGCACTTTACCCCAAGGCCACCAAGGTTGATGGTGGTATAGGTCATTCAAGAAATGTAATGTGTGCGTGCGCGCACATGCATGCGTGTTTTTTTTTAAGATAGGTCGGATCCACCTTTTTTCAAATCTGAAACTTCATTTTGCCATCAAATCTCTAATTAAAACTTGAATTTTAGAAAATATTGTAAGCATAAGTGTTTAACTTTCCTAATAACTAGGATTTTTTCTTTCGCTCCTGATTTTGTTTACATTAAATGGTAAATTAATGATCTGGGGTTTGGTTTAAAAGATAACTCAAACTTAGTACCTATTTAAAAAAATGATTATGATTTGAGTCTTGAATCCATGAATATCCCTTGTAGGTTCTAGGGTCCCATCCTTAGCATGTACTAGAATATATGCGTCAATACACTTGATTCTTTATGTAAAAATGTGTAACTATGACAGACCTAGGCCTACCCTAACTTTCTATCATTTTATGATTTTGAAATAGGGATTGTTTATATTTGTGTACCTTTCATATACACTGGATTTCTTTAAAAAAGTATACTGTGGTTCCTCCTTGATGGTATTTCACCTCTCTGACCCAGGCTTCACCCCTCTTGATGGTTTCCCCCTCCTCTGTGGTTCCTCCTTGATGGTATTTCACCTCTCTGACCCAGGTTTCTCACCATCTTGATGGTGTTTCCCTTCCCTGACCATGGTTTTCCACTCCATTGACGGTGTTCCCCACCCTGATGGTGTTGTTGATTTGACAGGCGATGATAGATACGTGCGCTGAGCGAGGCTGGCTGGCAACCACCCTGAGGGTGCAGCAGATCATGCAAATGGTGGTGCAGGCTCGATGGTCCGGGGACTCTCCCCTTCTCACACTGCCCCACTTGGAGCCCCACCACCTGTACCTGTTCAGCAACAAGCCCAAGGATCCCAAGCACAGAGGCAAGAACATCAGAACACTTCCTGGCCTCAGAGCGACCTGCCACAACAACTACGAGGCTCTGGCTGCGATACTGAGGAGGGAGATGGACGACAACCAGATTGAGCAGGTACTTTTTACTTGTCTGGTCCATTCACAGTGAGGTCAACCTCATCTTGTAATTTCTTGATAGTTCATTGACACTGATTATCATCATCATATTCAACATTTTAGATCAGTCTGTATGGTGTCTGCCTACTGATCTGAGAACAGGTACTTTTTACTTGTCTGGTCCATTCACAGTGAGGTCAACCTCATCTAGTAATTTCTTGTTAGTTCGTTGACACTGATTATCATCATCATATTCAACATTTTAGATCAGTCTGTATGGTGTCTGCCTACTGATCTAAGGGTGCTGGGTTTGATTCCCAGTATGGCCGAAAAATTTATCATTGATGAAATGAGGTTTTACCCTTTCACATTGATAAATTAACGGCTGAGGACTGGATGTTGTGCCTGTCTAGTCTTAAGTTAGATTATTAGGCATATGAAGCTACTACAGACCTAGCAAGCCAGTAGTGGAAAATATATGGCTTGGATAAAAACTGACCCAGGCCACAGGCTGGAAACAGTAATGGATGTAAATATTATCATCATCATCATCATCAACTGTTTCCAGCCTGTAGCTGGTTAAGTTTAGTAAAATGCTTCCATATGCCTTAATCCTTCATCATTCTTCCTCCTTTAATCACTTTAATTCTTCTCCTCTCACTTGCACACTTTCTTTTATATACCCCTTCCATTTCTTTCTTGGTCTTCCTTGCAGTCTTTTTCCAACACATTTCACAATATCATAATTTTTTCAGCAAAAAAACAATTTTTATAAAATTTTCAAACTTCGTTTTGGCTTCCAAAATATTTCATATATTTGTTCCGACTTCGCTAAACTTGTTTTATTTTTCTACTTTAGATCCACAAGGTGCTGTGCGCCATGCCTCTGGTGAAAGTAGAGATGGGCGTCCAGGGGTTCTGGTCTGACGGTGACATGTCCCAAGAGAGGCGGGTGACTCAGCCCCAAGGGAGAGACGCCTGGCTGCCCTTGCATGCAGATCAAGAGTACACTCTGGCGGTTCATCTTCACCGAGTCGGGAGATCCGACGCCAAGGCTCACTGCCCCAACTTCCCCCGGGGCAAGGACGAGGGCTGGTTCCTGGTGCTGGGCATCCCTGAGACGGCGGAGCTCGTAGCGATGAAGAGGGTGTCTGCTTTGAGGGGCAGTAGGAGTACCCAGCAGCTGTCCTTCGTCACGCCTCGCAAAACGGGTCAGTTCATTGTAGAGGTTGTATCATTACTTAGCGCAAATATTTACCACATGTATGCAAGATATGGGCAGGATAATGAATCCTTCAGGATATTTGAGGATCCAAAACAAAAACTTCTTTCCCTCAAAATTTTGTATTGGGATTTGTTTTAAAGCTCTAACGCTGTTAATTGGTTAAATAATCTCATAGGTTGAAGAAAGTGCCTTGTACACCATGATGGTAATTAGTATTGTTTTTGGATTATTTAAAAAAAAATGCTCTACAGTTATTTTGGAAACAATGTAGTGCTTGAGATTTGTTACTCTTTCATGTCTATTAGAACAAAACATTTGGGGCTTTTTTTTTTGCCACCATGTCTCCCTCCCCTTTCAAGTTATACACATGTGTACTAATTACGCTAGTGTGTGTTAGGGATGAGGAATGTTTGATTTAAAGGAATTGTACCCACAGCTGTGTGGAGGCAGAGTGGAAAACACTTTAGGACATGCAGCGACCAAAAGCAACTCTTTGTTGTCCACTGTTGTCATCACAGTCCCATCACAAATGTCACTTAAAAGTAATTTGGTTACTTAGTACCAAATGGTACATTAATCTTCTAGGTTCTAGTTTGACCTATAGTAATATTTGGCTAAACCACAGGTAAGCATCAGAATAGCTCTTAAAGATTTCAATTTCAAGCAAAAAAAAACTTTAATCTGATATCTTTCTGAATCATTTGACTCTCTAATCTCCTTAAGGACTTGAGAGTTTTAAAGGACCCTTGATGAAATAGAATAAGGACTCAAAGTGTGTTCTCCCTATTGTGTTCAGGCCGCATGATCTTCACGTTGTACCTGATATCTGATTGCTATCTGGGCTGGGACCAACAGTATGACATTCAATGCGACATCACCATTATGAACTCTGTCGACAATGAGACGATAGACGCCGACATGTCGGAGTGTCCGGGGCTTCCGCCCCTCGACAAGTGGTGAACCTTTCTCGTCCGCGTCTGCTGGGTGTTAGCACTGTGATAAAACTAACTCTTGTAATACCAACACTGTTAAGTAGAAATGGGATGCTTGAATCTTAGGGTATTCAAGAGATTCGTAAAATATCTTAAAGTATTTTGAATACAACTATGAAGACCTTGTATTGATATAAAAAATTTAAGCAATTTGTAAAAGGAATTATATAGCTTTGTGTAGTTGGGAGTTTAACAAAATCACAACAAAAAAGGCAACATTGTATTAACCCATTCCCTGACGCGTGTGTAGCAGAGCGATCTACGTAGGCCCAACAGCTATTTTTCCATTCGTATACTCTTATCCGAAAAATATTTTCGCTACTCAATTTCTCATTTATTGCTTTATTCATGTTCATAGTTATAGCATTGAACTGGTAGCCCCTCTATCAGCTTTAATGTGAAGTAATCAGACTAACAGTTCAGTGGTTCATCGATAGATGGTATTATAATAACTTATTGCAATGAAATGTCAATTCACGGCTGCGCCAAAGAACGTTCTGGCGGCAAACAAAGACATTCAACGCCCGCTCCAGTCAATGGGTTGATATAATTAATTTACTTTAAAAAGTTTTCTCTTTGGTGTTTATAATTTGATAAACAAAATATCATTCGTCAGTGGCACTAAACCTTAAACAACTTCTTGTAGATTTTTTTACTTTAACTCCAATTATGAAACATTCTGGTAAACATGCTGTGACACTGGTGTAATAGCTTACAGCTTTACTTTTTTTTTTTAGTGTATTATTTGTCAAGAGTTGATCCAGTTTTTGTTTTGCAATCACTCTAAACTTAAACCATACTTGATGAGAAAACCAGTAGAGGAAAGATTCAATATCCAAACTAAATTGGGTTTAGCCTGACAAAATATCATATGTGTTTTATTATCAACAATTTTATTGCCAACTAGGTCCATTTTAGTTTTCATAGGCCACGAGTCAATTAAATTATTTCCCAGTTGATTTAAGTCCATTATGAGACACATAATGGCACATAAAATTATACCAGAGACAATAAAAACACCACTTAACCATAAAAAGTATTTTACTAGTCTGATTTTTCGCCTTAACATTATTTGACTGGAAACATACAAGGGAGAATTGTAAGAACAATTAATCAATATAGCAAAAAAACTCACGTATAGTTATTAATTTTGGTTTTCTTTAATACCTTAAGAATCAATATTTTAAAATAAACATCTTGTGCATGCCATGTTTTTTAATATTCTGATTATATAATTGAAATGAAATGAAAGGAAGATTTGGATTTCTAAAATAGGGGATTCAACACTAACAGAAATATAGGTTTCTAAGCTATTTTCGAAAAAGTAAATATATGTATTGTTTCGTCGAATGTGTCATTTTCAAAAAATGTATTCAAAACATCAACCTTATTGGGTGATACATGCAAATAAAAAATAAAAACACCGGAATCACACATTTATTTAAACTCTTAAAATGGTCACACTCTCTTAAGGTGTCGTATTATATTGTGAGTGTATAGATTTTAATTTTATTATATACCTGCTATGGAGAAGAGAAGTGCCCTTGGAGTGTAAGGAAGTGTTGTACAGGGCACACTTTGTACCTATTGTCACAAATGTTGCAGAAACATGGACATTGAATTTAAGAGAGACCAGGAAAGGGGAGGCCATGACATGGACATTGAATTTAAGAGAGACCAGGAAAGGGGAAGGCCATGACATGGACATTGAATGTAAGAGAGACCAGGAAAGGGGAGGCCATGAGAATGAAGAGTGTGAGGAGCAAGTTAGCTGTCACGAGGAGAAACAAGACTAGGAATTAAGTTATCCAAGAGAGTTGGAGTACAGAGAGTACATGAGATAGTAGAGAAAGCAAGACTGGGATGGTACGGACATGTAATGAGGATGTTGGGGTACATAAGATAGTAGAGGAAGCAAGACTGTAATAGTATGCGAAATGAGCGTGTAATGAGGATGGAAAAGATACAATACCAAATAAAATTATAGAGATGAAATATGATGAATTGGAATTGGTTTTAGTGCTCTAATGATGCAGGTTTAACAGGACAAACTTAAGCACACTACAAAACTTTTTTTATGACCATGTCTTACAACTTGGTCAAGTTATACGCATATATGATAATTAATTTTATGGAGCAAGGATGAGTAAGGAAGCATTTTATAGGTAATCTACATGCATTTTCATGGAACAAGGGCGGGAAACCCTACCAGTATTAAAACCCTTATCTCTCATTCTTCAGCAGGCCAGTCTAACAGAATGGTACCTTTTACCATTCTGTCTATGAAGCTTGTATCTTAATCTTTTAACTTTGATTATTTTTTCCCAATAATATATAACTAATAAAGACGGTAATCTGATAATGTGGCATAGATTTCTTATGGACTGCAAACTTGCGAATATTGAGTCTGTAAATGGGGTTTTACAATAAATATATTTAGCTCCTATATTTACTGTAAATGTGTAGATAAAATTTATTTTGAGCTGTATTTGAAGAATTACATACTAAAGTTCGTTCACGGTAGGAGTTTACCTGGGAAAGGACTTTTTTCCCTACCAGAAATCTATTATATAGTAGGATATTGGTAAGAAAAAAGACCTTTCCCAGGTAAACTCCTCCCGTGAATGAACAATAACTACAAAGGATTGTTGTAGGAATATAATCACAATAAATAACTTCAGAAATTAATTGTTTAATGCCCTTATGACTGAAATTAATTATTATAAAGCTTACAGAACCATACAAATATAGCATACATTCAAATTAATTTATCTACATACATCAAAACAATAAGTTATTGATCAAAAACTAAATGTTATGCTGTTAACAGTTTTTAAATAAATAAAATGGTATCATATTTAATTACCTAATATAATCATTTTACAAACTTTGCCAAAAGGGCAAAGTAAAGGCTGTTATATAGTATTGAATAAATTATATTTTGTATACATGTGATATTGTAAAAAAAAATCTAATAAATATTTCTTTTTAATTAGGATTAAATAATAATTAACAATTATATTAAAATGAAACTTTTTTATTATTAGCTACACAGTACTTGAAATTCAACTTTACAACTGAATTTAATAGGTTACTCATACCTTTTTGGTTTATCTCATACCAATTACTGTTTTATTTTTTCTAGTTAAAAAGGACCTGAATGATTTTGTTTTAAATATAGGTGATAAATGTGCAGAACTTTCTAGTATACTCGGTTCCCTTCATTTTTGTTGGATCAAGCCTTTAGACGCTCTTCTCTCCCTCAATACACTGTATACATGACATGTCTACTTTCATGTATTCACACACCAGGTAATGTAATCTGCAGCTGTCACTTTTGATAAGATATCATATATTTCTCTAAAATAATATAGTAAAATGTTGTAATTGTGTTGATTGCAAATAAAAATGTATTTTTAAATGACTCTTCTTATAAAAATTGGACTAGCTTTAGGTTAATTACACAGTGAGATGTACACAACGTAGGAATAAGAGCAGAGGGAAGGACATGTGTTTGTACAAACTTGGTGTTTATGAATCACATACTGAACTCTGTGAGCTTGCAATCATATATAACTATTCTACCTTTAGTTATTCTTCCAATATATGTACTTCCTTTAGGCTTGATTTACAAGTTCACCGAAAAGAGAAAGAAGAATTTGCTTGACTAGCGCAGCACTTCACATGCTGTATGTTGACCCATAATGCATTGCAACACAAACTTAAAACAGCTGATTACAAACACATTTTATTTTCTAGTAGATATAGGCCTACATATATTTTAGATCATTCTCCTGATGGACGTTTTCAAATTGTAACGCTGTGTCGTGGCACAATCTAATACATCGATACACACGCTTTACATTAACGGCTTGTTTCAAATCTCCTCACAACGGCCGACAAAGATGTAAGCTCTACAGCACATGCGCACTGATTTAAGATGGTTGGTTTTGAAATTTGATTTGTTCTTCCATGCTGAAGATCCCGGGCAGAGTGGAAAAAGTAGAGACGAGTTGAACTTAAGAACAGTTTGCACCGATGATGAGGCAGAAATCTTGTGATTGGATTAGAGCTCATCATGTGACCACGTTCCTGTTCTGTTTTCGGTGAATGTGTAAATCTACTGTACGTCTGCATTGGGTCTCAATATGAGCTAAGACAAATGAAGGATACAGGGGGAGAAAGTCAAATTTTAGTTCAAAATGAGTTAGTGCTGCCATCTGTTAGACAATCGTGAGACCTTTATAATATACTTTAGATTGATTATGGTTAAAAGAGGTCTGTTATATTTGAATTAATTTTTTAAAATATATATATATTTGCTGGAGTTTTCATGGGGATTTAAGATGTTAAAGTTTTTTTAACACTACTTCTTAATACCCATTCGGGTTATACGCTTATTTACTAATTACTCTGATGGTTTTAGAGATGAAGGTTATATTTATAGGAAGTGTACCCGCATTTACACGGGAAGAGAGAGTGGAAAACAATTTTTTTAAATTCATGTGCAGTTTAGTCTATTGCGAGAGTAGCGCATTAGACCATGCAATCACCGAAGATGGTTTTCCCCCCTTTTCCCACTGTACCCTTCAAATGAATAAACCGCATCACTTATAGTTTGTATTACTAGGTTTCCTGGTTTGCATCAATTCATGAAGAAAAGATACATTAAAGCAAATTCAAAAGTTTTACAATTTGATTCTTGATGCTGTTCATAATATAATTCCTACGCTAGTATTTCCTGATACTAAACTTAGGGCTGTTTAATAGTCTATTCTTGAGAGCCGAACAATCTCCCATAATACAAACAAACCGAGTGGTTCAGATAGAATGCGAGATTGTCTGGCATCCGAATATCAACTACGTGGACCTCGATAAGTCATCCTGAAAGTAAGGATTATTCTATAAAGAACATTTTAAAATTTAATCTAGGCTACACTAGCCTAATATATGAAAATTCAAACTTTATTTATATATTAATAATACAATAAATAATTATCTACTACAAACAAACTTTGATTCAAAGAGGGGTTATTTTGTGCTTCCTCTTTTACCTCTCCAAATTTCTCAAGGCTGTTCTTAAATGTCTGTACTAATGACTAAAGCGTTATAAATACACATGACAATATAACATATATTTGGTAATGTACTAGTAACTTACTCACTATTAAACAATTTAATAAGCTAAAATATATTTTAGCAATCAAAGTGAAAAAAATTAAAAGTAGTCAAATTAGATGGGGTTTTTTTAATGTTCACATTTCATATGGTTTGGTTAAATTTTCAAGTAGTTTTAAATTTGTGATATGAAATGATAAACAACTGATTCCGCAATAAATGCCTTAATGAGCGAGGTAAATGCAATTTATAATTTTAAAAAGATATATAAAAGCCCTATCTGTAAATTGGAACAATTTGGAGATTTAACATTTTTGAATTCAGGTCATCGCAGGAAACACATTCAAACTTCCCATTGTAAGACCATGAGCCGATCACGTGGTAAAATGCCAAAAATAGACCCGCCCCACGTATCCCCCTCTGTCTTCTCCTCCTCGCTCCACCGCAGAGCCCTTACAACTGCCCAACGAGGACAAGCACTGCATTCTTCAGGCGGATATTTATTTGATCTTACCGATATACATTTTTGCGTCATGTGCTCGCATCGGAAAAATTGGACACACTGAAGAAACATTTAGCGGACGTGTTAAAAAGAAATCGTTGACGCAAGGGTCGCTGGCTGCAGCAAACGACAAAACACGATTTTAGAAATGAACCCGAGAGCAAAGAAAGCCAAGAGAGAAAAGACTGCCTTCATAAGTGATATTGTGAAAATGTGTTTGAAAGCAAACATTCCTCAATAAAAAAAAACTAGATCACCCTGCTGTAGGTCAATATCTGAAAACGAAAGTTTCTTTATATGCCTGTCGATTTGCTACATAATTCAATATATTTTTTTTAAACAAATGCTACAAAATGTGATTTTTCAAAACCAAAATGCTATTTTTACAAATAATTGATGCTAAATAACAGTGTCTCTAAATATATATCTATATTATATGTTTTAATAAATCACCATGCAAATAATATTAGCTCATTACTATAGCTATATAAGGCCCCAATCTAAGTTCTTAAATGAAAAAATAAATAAATGAAAATTCATTGACTCCACTGGTAATCAAGTTAATTGCACTCATTGATCCGATAAAAAAAAATAGATGTCCCATTATTTGAATAATATTACTATACATACCATACCTACTTGTATTAATAAAAAAAATAGCCTGTAGATAATCCCAAATAAACTCACAGCACAAGAAGATACTTTCTATCATTTTATTTTAGTTCCAATTTCTTCACAACGCTTTACAGCCAAAATAGAATTGATACAGTCTAGTCAAGTACAGTACGGTCATTTATTTCCTTTTCCCTTTGACTTTAAATAAACTTTGGACTACACTGTCCAAATGCTCGGCGAATGCTTTAAATGAAAACATTTCCTTCATTCTCCTCTGCCCAGCTTTGCCGTAGTTAGCACACAGATTCTCGTCCACGACAAATCTCATCATCGCCGACGCAAAGGCTTCTGCCGTAGATTCACACAAAAGTCCAGTTTTACCATCAAGTATGGTTTCCGTAGGACCCCCGCTGTTGACAGCGATGACGGGTTTCCCAAAGTACATTGCTTCTAAGGGGACGATGCCGAAGTGCTCGTTTGGTGGAGTGTAAATGAGACAGTTACAGTTACTTAGAAGGGACACTTTGTGGATGTCAGACGGAGATTTCAGGAATGTCACCTTATCGTAGAGTTCCAGATCTTTTGCGTGATCAACTAGCTCGGTGTAATGCTCCACATTTTCTCTGACTCTTGAGTCATAGCCACCAGCCATCACTAAGTGTATGCGATCCCAATATTCGGCTGTCAACTTTTCTTTCAAAATATATAAGGCATCCAGAGCTAAGCTCAAGTTTTTCTTCCTTTCATAACGATTGATCGACAAGAATACAAATGACCCTTTAAGAAGATCTCTTTTGAGAACTTCATTCAATGGTAACGGATTTGACTCCTCAAAAAAGTATGTGTTAATAGAAGGATACAAAACTTCTGGTCGTGCTCTGATCCGAGAGAAGGTTCTCTTGAAAACCTGAGCAGTGAAATTACTGTTGACAAATATTTTAGAGGCCTGACCTGTGCTCCTCTCTTCAAACCAGTTTAATGGGGCACGGTAGAGCGATTTAAGAAAACTGCCCGGGGAACTTAGAAGCTGGTCAGGAAAGTGACAATAGAATAAAACATTTGAGATACGTAGTTTCAAAATAGGGATGCACACTGAAATAAGATCACAAAACACAACATCTGGCTGAAGTCCACTGAAAAATGTCAGATAAAAGGCAGCATAAAGCATACGAAAATAGGCACAGAAGGCATAACACTTTCCAAATATATTTCTAGGTAACCAGTCCCCAACTACGGTGACCGGGAATGTTCCATCTTTAGTTTCAGTAAAACAATGACTTGTGTCATGGTGCGACGTTACAAAATGAACATAATGTCCCTTTTTTTGCAAAGCCAACGCTGCATCAACAACAAGCCTTTCTGCACCTCCAATACCCAAATCTGGATGAATAAATACAACTCTAACCATTTTAATAATATTGATTTCAATTTGTCAACACAGCGATACAGCTAACACATCGAAAATATTCTAAATATGCGAACAACAATAAATATACTAAACGTGTAGCTGACGTGTTACTTTGAAAAATATTCCTTCAGCACTTTGCAGTCTCACTGGTTACACGCCTTCTTTATTTACTTAAAAACGCTCGTCATTTGTTAGCAAATACACTCGTTTCGACTCGTTCTTCTTCGTGTAAATCCCGGCAGTGTTGAGTGATGTGTCATGCACATGCGTCATAATTGGATACGTTAAGAAGGAACGATATGTGACACTCGGTATGGAAATCCTTCCACATTAAAATTTAGCGAGTAACCAACCGTTCAACACTGCTAATATTCTTTTGTTTACAAACAGCCATAATAAAAAAAACACCGCTAAAATGGCTACCTCCATAGCATCTATTTCAAGCAGACGGGTTGTCTTTGGATATATTTTAAATAGAGATTCAAATAGTATTATTTTATCAACTCTTTGGAGGGTTAAAGTAAGTATTTTTTTAAATGTAATATGCTTGTTCTTAAACTATGTATGGTTGTATTACACACGTTTCGTTTTCTTTTCAAAGTTAAGCATAGCCCTTTGTAACAAAAGGAGAATTCCCCTTCTAAAAGTATCATACACCACTTAGTTACGAATTTTCCCTTTTATTCCTCTCTTCCAACTGCCTCATTTCTTTTTTAAAGTCGGCATCTTACCTCCTGAGGCAGGCAGCAGCCAATGTTCAGAATTCAGATCCCATTCTCCACAGCAACCCTCTTACATCCAACCCCTGAAAGGGATTTTGCCATCATTATGTGATTGTTTGTTATACTTTTTGCTGTATGTAATAAAATATTTAGGAACTTAAAAACTTATAGTGGATTTTAGATTAACTTCAGCTTATCTAAGAACTATAAAAGTGAATAAAAAACAAAATTACATCCAAACACTGTTCCCAATGTTCAGCTGCCACAATGACACAACAGTTTTTGTGAATGAGGTCTTTTTAGAATCTCATTCGAGGGGTTCTAATGGAGATTTGTCACTCAGGATATCACCGGCTTATAGCTCACTTATCAGATTCAAGATAGGGCCCAACCCAAGTATGTTTTAGTTGGAAGAAAAAAAAAGTCAAAGGATTATTTGTTCTAGATAAAATACAGCTCACTTTCACTCAAATTTAAAACTCGCTATACAATATCAAATGTTTTCAATTATATTTAAATAGTTGTCCATATAAACTTTTAATTTATATTTGTTCTCTTTGATTGCATCTCTCAACCTTGGTGGTCATGGGGTAAAGTGCTTGCCTCAAGACCCGATGTTCGTTGGTTCAAACCCAGCTGAGGTCGACAGATTTTTCTTGAGTGATAAAAGTTTGTAGCACAACTTCCTTCACAAGTGAAGTAAAGCCGTCGGGGTCCTATGTCGACTGTGGCGTGTAAAAGAACCCTGGAAAGTATTACATACCTTCCAGCGCAAAATTGGTAGGGCCTTTCGCGCTTGCTCATAGAAATTGCATGTGGAAGGCAACGGGGAACCATCACACTTCCTGAACTCCCCTAGTACATGCAATATCTACCAGATGGTGCAGGGGGGGGATTCAGAGAAATCACATCAAACCAACCTTCGAGTTGTTGACTTAAGAAGAAAAAGACCTAATCAATATACCTTCCACTAGAGCTACTTTCATGTAGTCATACATCAATTCATGTGAGCTGAGGCTGTCACTTTTGATAGATCTTGTAAAACTAAAGATAACAATAATTATGTAATGGTAGGGTGATTGTGAGATTAAATGAAGGACCTACAGTTTAACGTGGGATCCGAACCACGGTGGAGAGCCTGGCAATCCACACATTCACAAGTTGTGATTAATACACGTCTTGTCAGAGGGGAAGAAAGGGTTTGGCAATCAGATAAATCTGTGCTGAGACCGAGGTTTGAACCCCGGACTCCCCAGCACAGAAGTCTGACACCATACCCCTAGACTGCCAGGTCACCAAGATAACAATAATAATATAGTTAAGTATTATAAGTGTTGACCACAAAATAACATGTTTTTATTTGATAAAAGTTGCTCCTAATATACATTTGTAAGAAAATCAAGGTTTAGGCCCCTATCTAAGTTATTTAAATAGGTTATTTGTCATTACCCTCATAAATGTCACAACATTTTTTGGTCATATGTGACTTATTTTCTGTATGGCCTTCCTTAGTCCTACAATCACTGACAATATAGGTCTACAATAGTTCCCCATATCCGCAGGTGATATGTTCCAAGACCTACTCCAGCTATGTGAAACTGTGGATAGTACCGACCTGTATAGTTTTAACTTTCTCACTACAATAATAATAATATTTAGCACCGCGTCTTACTACCCGTTCGGGTTATACACTTTAAGTACTAATTACTCTAATGGATTAGGAATTGGGAAGGTTGAATTAGAGGGAGTGAACCTGCATTTGCGTGGATAGAGAATGGAAAACCATTTAGGAAGAACCACCCCCAGTTCACCCGACTGAGATTCGAACCTCGATCTCCCCGTCCCCAGCAGTCGAGCTCAACACAACAAGCGCGTTAGCCAACAAACGCCACCGAGGTGGGTTTTCTCACTACAGTAATGGAAAGCACATAACGGCTTCTCTCAGGCTTAGAAGCACTACTAGTATCACTACTCTTATGCTTTGGGGCCATTATCATGTTAAATAAGGGCTTTTTGGACAAACACACTGTGAAAACGCAGCTCAATTAATGTGGACAGCAAGTATGCTAGACCCAAGCATAATGGAGGCAAGTTCTGGGGGGAAGTGCAGGTACAGGGACAAAGGCAGCTGTGTTAAGGACATATTTGGTTGACACACATTTTAAAACTTAAGAACTTTTTTTTTTCGGGCGGCGGTAAGCCGTGGATACTCAACCAACGGACACAGAAGCACTACTGTATTTATCTCTATTCTGTTGATTTATTGCTAACAATTCTTCCTTAGGCTGGATCTTCGTACAGCACCCATATTACAGATGGAGAAAGTTGGCGAAGTGTGGGGAATCCAAAGAACCCGATCATAAAGGAGGAGAAAGTCAGTAAAGCCATGCGCGCATACTTGGAGAGAGCGCAACAACATGGTAACTATGAGCTAGATTTAGTGGCACAACCAGAGGTAGGGTTGCTTAATGGCCTCCCCTCTCCCGCCTTTCCTGATTCCTGAGACAATAAATACTTTCCATAAAAGCTTAAAACATAATATGCAGTACCTAGGTACTAAGAAATAAAAAATACAGTATGAATCGGCAACTACTAAATTGCACAGAAATTTTCATTTTATTTAGTAGGAAAGCTATACCTTTACTTAATCGATTTTTTGCGTATTTTGTAACAATCCATGGAGAATCACACACTATTAGAAATAATTTCAATACACTATGTTTTAAAACTTTTATTTTCTTTAAAAAATCAACTCCATTGTATTAGAAAAATCATGTTACACGCTGGCTTCCTCTCTCTACCCAATAGGAAGCAAGCCTTCACAATAACAGGTTGCCAGGAACTTTTCTATTAGTTAGTTTTAACACTGGTGACANGGAAGCTAGCCTTCATAATAACAGGTTGCCAGGAACTTTTCTTTTAGTTAGTTTTAACACTGGTGACAAGGGGTCCAAGAGGCAAGAGGTAGGTCACATATAAGCCACTTTTGGATGAATCCCCACAGTGCTGGTGATAAGAATAGACAGTAATATATTAATATACAGTGCCAGTAACATAAGTAACATAAATCTACATAGAACACAATATTCACTTCAACATAAACTGTGTCATTTTATATCATATCTTCAGTACCGAAGGTGTAATCATTTAAGTAAATCATGTGCAACATCAAAAGTCTTGCTCATTTCATAATTATAAGTATCACCTATAATCAGATCACATAACTGTGTGATAACTGCGTAGTAAGGCATGTACGCGTCATTATCATAAAACCCTGATATCATCATAAATAGTACTCAGTCACAGGGCAATATCAAATAAAATCCAATATCATCATAATTGACGCCCAATCGCGAGGCATAACAAATCAATATCGTCATAATTGGTGCCCATCACGGGCCAATATCTTCATAATTTTAATCTATAAAATATATCAAGCAGGCTACTTTTAAATAATATTTGAGTGTAACCAAAATTACCTTGATTTGTAAAAATTGGAGGCTTTAATGTTATAAAAGTTTAAATAGTTTAATATAAAAATGACCTGCTTTGATGGCCACATGAATCTAAAGTGCCACTTCCGCAATAAACTATACTGCCGAAGATGGAGAGATTGCGGTTTGATCCTAGTCGAATGTACTGAAGGTGGTTTTTTCTAAGTGGTTTTCCACTCGCCTTCCACTCAAAGTAGATACATTTCCTTTAAATTCAAGCTTCCTAATCCCTGATACATTAATGTACAATTATTAGTACATAGACGACCCGATTTGGTAAAACCGGGTCGTCTAACGCGCTACTCTCACAGTAGACTAGACTGCCGATGACAAGGAGAGCAAGGTTCGAATCTCGGTCGGGTGTAGTGAAGGCCCGGGTTTTTCCAAAAAGGTCTTCCACTATTCCTTCCACGCAAATGCGGCTACACTAAAGCCATTAGTCTCAATAGTACATAAGTGTATAATCTGAACAGGTGCTAAAAAAATTACATAGATGTATGACCCAAAGAGGTAGTAAGTAAGTCACGGTTATAGGAAAAAAACACATTTCATTCTATATTTTTTTATATTCAGGTTGGGACATAAGTATTCAAGGAAAGATTGAATCTAAGCAACAATTACTATAAGATGTATCAGACAAAAAAAAAAATCAAAAGTGGCGTGGATGGACAATGAATAATTGCTGGACCCTTGATAAGTTTATATATGTCGATTGAGGCCTAAAAAGAGACCCATGAAAGAGCAATGAAGATAATTCAAATGGATCATGACTTTTTTTTTAGACCAGAAAATGATTTTATATTCAAAAGGGAAAACATTAAACATCATATTTCTTCTGTTCTAAGACACACTTTTTTCCCCATTTAAATGACTCTAAAAACAGTATGCATCTTGAAATCACAGTTATTTTTTGACCAACATTCTCGATGGATCAGAAGATGATGTTATTGGGTGGTAAAGATAAAGATGGTTCAGAAGAATCAGACTGGATCACAACATACCTATTGATAAATAAGGTATCATTATTGTTAGTAAATTGAATTCTGTAATAAAAATATTTTATAGATATAGTTTATTTTAGCATTTTATTTATATATATTTTCTTAAAAATCAAAGCTTTTTTTTCTGTTGGTGGTACTAAAAAATTAAGGCGCATCATGGAATCGAAGAAATATGGTACATTAAAAGTGGTCTTAGAACTTCCAATCCAAATAAAGTACTTAAACAATAGCTTCAATAAATTGTATGCTCTTCTTAAACACATTGGCTTATTCAGGTTTCGAAAACAGTTAAGAATAAGATAGTTGGTACCATTGCATCTTTTAGGTTAATATTGTTAGTACTAGTAGCCTATAACATATAACTATCTTATGGATGGTTCTTAATTCACAATAGGAAGCACAATCATCACCTATCAGTTTGTGAT
>CABFOW010001879.1:7316-17780 GCA_902141385.1 Timema californicum
CCAGTAGCGCCTTTGAACCACATTTCAAGACTAAGCATCCTCTCACCCTATACACAAACCCTTCATCTCCATTCATTAACCACCTCCTTGCGACACGAAACTTGAAGAAGCGAGAAAGACGTATATTTCTCAAGAAGAAGAAGAACACACACAACCAAGACAAAGAAGGAAGAGAAAGGGGCTAAGACCTTGGAGAATAATGGTTCTTGATTAATTATTAACTTTGGCCCGCAGAAATAATTTCAAACTCCATCCACACATTCACCCGCGCGTCCCCTTTATTCTCTCAACCCCTTAGGATGTCTTGTTGGGAGATGCTTTCAGAGTGTGAAGTGGGTTTCATGGAACAAAGTGGAAGAAATGTCTATGTCCAAATATGTTGGACTCACTTTTTAGTATGTTTATAAAATATACATGATTTCCAAATATATATTTAATAACATGTAGGTCAATTAGTTGACTATTTCACTAACAGTTAAATTATTTAAGTAATGCAATTTTTACTATATAGGTTATCATATCTTAAATAAAATGTATTTTTAGAACATTTCTTTTGATTTATAAAATAATTTTGAAGTAAATGTTAGTAACGTATTTATCAATTTTAGTATGGTTGATTAAATATTTAATAAATCATTGAGTTTTCCACAAAATATTAATAAATAATAGGGAATATTTTCGTAAATAATTAGTGGGTTGTCAAATAATTTTTGTTTTTATTTCAGTTTAGCCATGGCGAATAAATAACACCAGATTTGATAGTTTCATCAATAACGTAAACAAATAAACTCAAATCATCCTGAAAGGAGAAAAGGACATTTTAATCGATTATAGTTTAATCAAATAGCAATTGAGGAGAAAAAAATACCTTGATAAAATTATATTTTAATAAGAATATAGTTCAACCAAGAGATAGTTGAACGAAATAACTACCGAACCAGACTACAGTTTAACCAGAGTACAGTTGAATTAAAGTTCAAAACACAGGAACCTAAACTGAAGGTCATGACTGCTCCAGGATTGCAAAACATATCCTATGGGTCGCAGATAACATTGACAAACGTGAGTAAATAAAAATGTTTTATATAAGTATTGAAATTATAATACACTATAACCTCTCATTCTATATTTGTTTATTTTATTGCAGAAATATACGTCATCCATCATGATTACACGAACATAATTTTAATAAGTATTCGTAAGATAAATTGTTTTAAACGCCACGTAGTCTACCAACTACATGAATGTGTTGGGGATCAGAAAGGTTTAATTTGTAGGAACTACACCCATATTTGCGTGGAGGGAGGGAGGAAAACTATTTAGGAAATCCACCCTCAGCGCACCCGACCAAGATCGAACCATGATCCCAACATCTTTGGCAGTCTAGTACAACACTAAAGTAGTGCGTCACCATGTGGCCACCAATGCGGGCGTAAGATAAACTAATGACTTCCGGTGGTTGAAAATCACACTTGTTAACACTGGATTTATATTTTTAAAATAAGCTCACTCATCCATCTAAAAGAATTTATATGCCTATTATTTATAACAGTCACATTTATAAATTTCTTAATTTTAGGTGTATATGTAAGGTTTGAATATTATAAAAGTATAATTAATAATATTAAATATTACTGCATTTATCTTAAGCATAGTTTGCGAAAATTGTGTTAATTATTTTTTCCCATTTTATCTAAAACTGCTGACATTAAAGTAAGAAATAAATTAAATATTAACATTGATGCCCAGGGTCACCGATAATACTGTCTTGTGAAAAAAGGTTGCAAATAAAAAAGTTTAAGGTCCTGTGGCTCAACATGTTATTCACAAATTAATCTATACGATTATAGCAATATTACGATTCAACCCATCGTAGTTGATGTATAACAAATTTCCGAAAAGTTTCATTATGAGACAATCAATTTTATATATTTTATTTTAAAATCACGTTATTTAAAAAAATCTTATGCACACATAGTGTGAAAAATCATTCTGATAATGACAAAAAATAATCTCGATTTTTAACAAATATGTTCTTGTTTGTGACCCCCATTCTCAAAATGTTGTTTTGAAATAGCATTTCTATGTAATAAGTCTAATATGCTCTTCTTGGAAAATCTAAATGGTTCAATTGGTTTTATACGGATTTATATTTCATAAACATCTCTGAAAAATATCTCATAATTCTGAATATCAATGTAGAAGCGAAACTAAAGATAGCTTACTTAACATTATAAAAACAAATAGTAAATTTGTTCGATAACTGTTCATATGATTTGGATAAAATTTTGCTAATTATTAGTTGGTATTAGTAAAAATAATGTTATTTAGTTTAATTAACTTTAAATTAAAATTAACAAAATTAAGTTCATAAGTTTTTACATTCATTATTATTTTATAGAATTCCTATTCCCTTAATGTTGTTTAAATTATTTAAATCACAGTAGTAAAATTGGTAAACATCAAACCATATTCGAAATTTTATTGGAATCATAAGTAATAATACCCTTGAAGAGTTATTTTCATAAAAAAAATTGCACTAAAAATAAGCATTAAGTTAGAGTAAATAGCTGAAAATCGAATTAAAAGAGAGTAACATCAAAGTTAGACTTGTCTGAAAACAAAAAAAGTCCACAAATGAATATGAAAAGTGAATAAGTGTAGGCTATCATTACAATTATTTAGTTTAGTAGTAGCCTAACTAAAAGTATCGACCATAGAATTAGACCATTGATATCATTTTGATTGATCTATTGAATCCCCCTGCTCATGGGTGTGCCGAACACAATAGTATATTATAGTTGATTGAAATTCATTAAATAGAATGCAAATATTCAAATGAGGAAATATTTATTTCACAGGTTTAGGAATACTATCTGGTTTGTTTGGTTTAAACACCAATGTTATCTTAAATCTTGGGAAATACTTACGCCCTTAATACATTATATATATATATATATATATATATATATATTTATGTCTCAAGAATACAGAGTCTAAGAATGTTAAGGATATAAGACCACTAAAGAGTTTGTAGTGAACGCACGATTAGAGAGAATGCTATAAATTCATAGTTGACACCACCTTATTTAATAATTTTGCAGAGCCCTCTCCAAACATGTCTTGTGCCGCTTTCAAGCACCTTCGCAGATTTCCATCCTGATGAAACCTGAAGAGCTGGCTTGGGGACAATGACAGGAGGGCGAAATAAGGAGTAGCACTCGTGATATTAACTAGCAGAGAGTCTTAACTGTAGTTTCAGACGAGAATGGAAGATAGGAAACATGTCAACGTCAAGACAGGGGGGGAGACATTTATCAGGCCTGAGGATTATTCTCTTACTTGGTTCGCGTGCTCCATGGAGTGAGTGGGTGTTTGGAGGATGAGAAGGGCTCAGGATGGGTGGGGAGTAAGTGCACTGTCATACTTTCTCATGAGATGCTGACTGGGAAAGGTATTCCTGTGTTCGGGGTTGTTATTTCCACGTTCACTTCTCGATGATCATGAACACGTGCCAGATGTTGATGGGAATTTAAGTTTATTTATTTTAGTGCGCTGAATATGCCTTCGTAGTTCTTGTCGTAGGTCATGGTTTTTAACGTGTTAGGAAATTCAAACAAGGGCCAACAGCTTCCAAGAGATATTGATTTAGATCTCATTAGAATCTTAAATTTAATTTTTGTGTGTTAATAAAATTAGACTTTAAGATGGTTTTTTTTAACACAGCGTCTTACTACCCGTTTAGGCTATAGGCTTTTGTATTAATTACGCAAGGGGTTTTAGGAATTAAGGAGGCTATATTTAGAGAAAGTGTAGGAACACTTCGCAAAGCCACTATGCAAGCCTATAAATACAATGGTTTTATCTTGCCAAGCGTTTGAAGATAATTTTGTTCATAATATCTTGTAATAGTGTTTCTATTAGAGTAGGCTACTACACTTAACAACAGTTTTTGTTTACATCTAGTCCAGCCCATTTAATAAACTAGTCATGTCATTTGAAGTTGCCTCTATGTAAACCACTGCTGTGAAATGGACACATTAATTTACCACATTTGATAAATGTGAGCATTATTCATATTGCGGTAGTTGGCACTATGGTAAACCCATAAACCAATACTAAACTATTTATGCATGGTCTGGTATCGAACCAGAGTTATATATACCAGGGGTTGAACTTTATAAAAGCTTGAACCCGCTTCGGTGGCTGCGTCATCAAACGCGCGACTCTCGCAGTAGAGTAGACTGCCGATGATGTTGAGATATAGGTTCGAATCTCGGTCGGGTGTACTGATGGTGATTTTTCCAACATTGTTTTCAACTTTCCCTCTATGCAAATGCGGGTATAATTCTTCTAAATACAGCCTTCCTGATCCATAAAACCATTAGCGTAATTAGTACACAAGCGTATAAGCCAAATGGGTATTATGACGTGGTGCTAAAAAGATAAGCTTGGACAAGAATAATAGTGACCACATAAAAGCAGGAAAGGTTGGTTTAGCGATATTTGCAGACTTGAGTCTTCTCGGAAGTCCTGATATCAATTCTGACATGAAAGTGTTTTCATTCCTTGAAATTGTAATTTATCCAAACTAAACAATCTATAGTCCATTTATTTCAGAGATAGTTTAGGTATTATTACTATACTGAAAAATATCTATTTATGGGGGTCATTCATTCATCCATCAATGATCAATAATTATTTATTTATTGATTTGAGGTATATAAAGTGCACTTTCTAAACCGACTGATTATATCAGAACATAATAAATGTTATAAGCGAGGGCGAAAGGTCCTACCAATTTTGCCGGAAATTGTATTTTCACTTACCTTCCAGGATTCTTTCACGCCACACTCGATATGGGACCAATGGCTTTAATTTCCCTCCGAATGTGTGCTACGGATTTTTATCGCTCGAAACAAATCCGTCAAGTACGGCTGAGTTTTAGTACATTAACATCGGGTCCCGAGGCGATCACTTTACCTCAAGACCACATAGGCCGACAATAATCACAATATATTTAGCATTATTTGACAATGCCTTTCCACGGTAAATATTCAACGCCTATGCCAAATACAAATTGTGTATATAGAGTCTGATTTAGAGATGAACAATTTTTTTATAGCTAAAAGAACTAAATAAGTCTTAGTATATTTATACCAATTCATAGGAATATAATACCTTTAGTATATTTTGTATTAATTTTCTAGTTACAGTACACAGAATTTAGTATAATCACATGACTTAAGGTGCGACAGAAGGGAGTGCAAGTATTTTTAAGTTTTTATGGAATATAAATTTGTTGGCAAAAATTAATCAAATATTTCTCCAGTAGCAACATAGATTTTAATTATCTGCACATTCTAATATCAACAGGACTTGAATATCTGTCAAGGGAGTCCTGGAATGTTGTCAAAACATTTTCTCTTTATTTAAAATGTTTTGACAACATTCCAGGACACCCTTTACCGATATTCAAGATCTGTTGATATTAGCATGTGCAGAAAACTAAACTCTACGTTGTTACTGGAGAAATATTTGATTTATTTTGGTCAAAAAAATGTAATGCTATAAAAACTGTAAAATTACTCGTGCGCCCTTCTGACGCACCTTAAAGATAACAGCCAAGGTAATTGACCATTATTAATACTACACATCCATGCCTAGTGACTATACATACAATATTATCTTAATAATTAAATGTTGGCTAACTCGAAAAATGGTATAATTAGAAGTCACCATGATTCCTTATATAAAGTTACTATTTAAATAACCGATAAAAATAATGAATTGTGAATTTAATTTTTATCAAATTTAACAGTATTTGAAGAAAATGTATAGAAGAAATGCTTCTTAACAAATACTAAATTTCAAATTGACTTAAAAGTCATACGGTAAATTTAACAAATGGCCAATGGGGCACACAAACGTTACATGTGTTATCAGAGTCACCAGTGTATGTATATACGAAGACCTATGACAGTGTTGAATGAGTGAGAGGGGAAGAAGGGAATGATAGTAAGTTCTGTAGTTCAATCTAGGTGGGAGGAATCCATCAACTTGTCTCATTTGTTGACAATTAGTCTATATATCTCTCTCTTTACCCACCTACCGTCTCTCTTTCTCGTTGTCAACCTATCTGCATAGTTCTGTTTTGTTCCCCTTCCACACGCCTTCCTCTTCGCCATCCTTCTTACACACACATACACACACGTACCACGTTACAAATTTAATTACAACTACAGTTCAGTGAGTGGGCCCATACCACTCACGTGATCAAAATGCAAGAGAAACAGTAATCAATATTGTTAGTATATTAACGGCGCGGTAGTTGGCTACACTGGACCTTTGCAGTGTTTTGTTCTACGAGCGGTAGACAAAATCGAATTTTAAATTTCATTCGACAGCAAAATGTTGGTTTGTAGTTTTATGAAAATGGTAGTTTAGTGATCTTATAAATATGTTAATGTGTTAATAAATTAACGAAATTTGGTATGGATATTCTTTGAGCCTATTTCAAGCGAGGTATGTGGGCTACATAGTTTTTCAGTCTTGTTATTCGTTTCAAGATATCGCTCGCTCTAAAGTTATTTCGTCCAATAGCTCAATCTCAATTGATTTGAATTTGAAATTACCTAGGGCATATATATGTATATTTTATTTCCTACATATTAGCTTATCGCTAAATTGAGATCTTGCACAGAGTTAACTACAGTGTTTCCCTATGCATATAACGTACTTTTGAATATAAAGTAGACATTGTATTAAGGTGTGGCCAAAGGGAGCGCGAGTGATTTTACAGTTTTTTAATATCAACAGATCTTAAATATCTGTCAAGGGTGTCTTGGAATTCTCTCAAAACTTTTTAAATAAAGAAAAATATTTTGTCAAAATTCCAAGACACTCTTGACAGATATTCAAGATCTGGTGATATTAGCATGTGCAGAAAACTAAACTCTATGTTGCTACTGGAGAAATATTTGATTTATTTTAGCCAAAAAATTTCAATTCTATACAACTGTAAAAAAAAATACTTGCGCTACCTTCGGCCACACCTTAATTTGTTTTCTGTTTAACTTGAACACCAAGAAAAAATATCCACTCCAAATCCAAGGAGAAAGTAGAGGACACATTTCAACTTGCAATCCAAAGAGAAATCTTAATACTAAAGTAACAATAAGAATATGGAGGGAAGCGAGATCTAATATTATTATTACTACTAATAATAACAACAGATAATAAGTAGTGACGTAAAATGGACGAGAGGAGGAAATAAAGGCGAACGTATCACCATCGCACGTGGCAAGGCGCGCACGTACTCTCAAGCAGTGCTTGCTGTGTAGGAAGGAGCCTTTGCAGCAAGTGGCTCGTATTTTACTGCCCCCTCCCCCTACCTCACTCACCCCCTTCCCCCCTTCCCCACAGTCGTGCAGGAGGCCCGTGTGGGCCTCTAAACTGCTCGTAAACGTCAGACCGAACAGCGCAATATCATCATTTTACCAGCAAACCACCGCGTAGTGCTCCCTGCAACAAGTTTTGACTGCAACCTTTGGTATTTTTCTATCTATGTTTTTTCCTCCTACCCGTGTCATTTCTCAATATTGTTTCTACTTTATAATATCGAGAAATTATTGCAAAATGTAATTTATTTTCTAAATAGAGATTATGATAGGATCTTGATGTCCAAATTTAAAAAAAAGCGTGTCTTAAAATTCCTTTTGTCCCTAATTCTGTCTACATCCGATACTGTTTGACGGATTTCGTTCTACCACTGTACAGTGAAATTTCCCTTAATAGACACCTCTGAATAGCAGATTCTTCTTTATAACGGATAGATTAAATTTCCCTGGCAAAATAACATGGGTTCTTAAGGTGAAACAAGTTCCAAATAACGTAGTTCCTCAATAACAGGCTCGGACACGGCGAGAGACTCATATTCATGTATAACAATCTCCAAAAAGAGGACAAACATTGAGAACGAATAATTATCCTGCATACAATAGAATACTACACAATACAGTAATTATATTGTAGTTAATATACACAGTCGGCCTATATAGGCTATGTTCATATAGATTAAACTGTATTAAAGCAATATTATTTTAAAATATATATTTATGAATAACAGACACTTGAATAAAAGATTTTTTAAATTATGAAGCGTTTGACATCAAGATATTTTAGTGTATTTAGATGTTTTGTAGATGCTAATAGGCCCTACTTCAAGACCAAAGAGTGGTTTTGATTCTACCTCTAAAACAACTTTACAACTGATTACTTGAATCTGAATTAAAAATTGGAAAATTTCTTTACCGATTTTGTTCAAAGTGGATATCTAGGGAAAGTTTAAACACTGTAAACTTGTTTTATGGAAACAAAATTGATTAAGGGTAGTTCACTGATGACAGAATTATTTAAAAAAATATTAGTTTAATATTTATTATCAAATATTACATTTATCATAAATGCTGTTGACAATTTAAATTAGGTGACCTGGCGGTCTAGGGGTAAGGTGTCAGACTTCTGTGCTGGCGGCCGGGGTTCAATCCTCGGCCGCAGCAAAGATTTATCTGATTACCAAACCCTTCCTTCACCTCTGACAAGACATCTTGTGAATGTGGGGAATGACAGGCCTCCACCGTGGTTCGGATTCCACGTTAAACTGTAGGTCCTTCATTTCATCTCACAATCACCCTACCATTACACATTAGCGTAAGTGCGTATAACCCGAACGGGTAGTAATACGCGGTGCTAATAATAATAATAATAATAATTTAAATTAAGAAATAGGGGACGTTGTTTTAGATGAAGTAAACTCACATCAGTGGAGAAAGGGGAGATGGAGGTGTGTTTAGATAGTTTGTAGGTCATGTTATCATGCGTCATGTGTGCGCGATATATACCGAAATAAAATAACTAAGAGCCCCGATATAGAATCTATCCCCTGATGAAACCTTGTTGATCGCGGTGCGCTCAGTGTAATGGTTTGTCTCAACACGCAGATAACCGTGGGGGTAATCTAACTGGCTACCTGTTGAACTCCTCCAGAGCAGATTGTGGCGACAATCCCTTGGTAATGGCCGATACTTACGGTTTTACTCTTTGTGTCCCTGATAGTCCAAAAAATGTTCAGAGGATATTGGCGCTTCATCGTCTCGTATTTGTCAAGGAAGTTCACTGGGATTGCAGTTGGACAGAACGCTTGTAGAAACTACAGAACATCGTCAAGAGTTTCAAGAGAGCCTGACTCAGATGGTGGATGGATAGCTTCCTACCATTATCTAGATAAGGTCCCATTAAAATCACTATTTGTTTAACAAGAGAAATAGAGTAGGGAAGAAAGAAGTAGAACATAGAAGATGAGTAGGAAGCTACTGGCATTTGCGCGGGCAGAGCGAAAGTGGAAAGCAATTTATTTTTTAAACGATCTTCGCTAAAATACAACCAAGGGATTCTTATCCACATCGTTTGCAAAACAGACAATACTAAATTGTTGCCTTAGTTTGCCTGCTAGGAGGCTTAACACAACTTAACACTAAGTATAGGGGTTATAAGGGTGGATTAATGTAAATGCATCCAAACTTGTGTTGAAAAAGATATACAATTTTTTTTTTTTGCAACGTGTCTTACTAAAGTATTCGGGTTGTACTTACTAAATACAACAATGAGTTAAGGATGAGGAAGGTTGAATTTAGAGGAAGTCTACCCAAATTGGCCTGGAGGGAGAGTGGATTTTTTTTAATACCACCCTCAATACACCCGACCGGGATTAGAGCTCCGATCTCCCTGTCATAGGCAGTCTAGTCTAACACAAGAATGATACATTAAGCCATGCGGCCAGGAGAGCAGGTAGAGAAAAAAATTCAAACACAAATGTCTCCTTCTGTGAACCCAACCGACAATTGAACCCTGACATTTCCATACTGGTATGACCTAGTAGAATGTGTGTGCGCAACGTCTCAGACCACTCGGCTGGCTACCACGTTGTGAATATTTACATTTAAGTTTAACTAATAAAATAAAATGGCTATGTCATTTACAGTGTAGTATCTACTGCATTTGCGAGCATACGGTATAAATATAAAGCTCATTTAATCTGGTTTACCGATGACGTGTACATCGGGGTTTGAACTCCTGATAGGCGTAAAGAATGTGGTTTCCCCTAATTGGTTTATCATTATTCCCTCACGCAAATATGAGTATATTTCCTGTAAGTTCTACTTTCTTCATCCCTATATCATTATATTCTGAAAATTGAAAAATGACACCTGAACACGGGAATCGAACCCGGAACCTTCGGCTTAGTACGCCAATGCTCTTACCACTGAGCTATCCAGGATTCGTCCCGTGCCCATGGTTGTTCTTCACTCATAGTTTAAGGCAGAGTCTAAGATGGACGTGCGGAAGTCGTCAGCTTATAAACATGTGATTATATAAGATCACAGCCATCAGACAACGCAGCCA
>CABFOW010001879.1:30774-83143 GCA_902141385.1 Timema californicum
CTTTTACCCATCTCGTTTCACTTCCACCAAACTCTCACACAGAAAACTTTTCTCATCATGGCGTCGTTAATAGAAGCGACGTCAGTAACAGGACGAAAAAGAAAGAGGGGAAAAAAGAGCCATGTAAGAGTATAGAAGACCTAACTCTTGGCACGAAAATACTTAATATGATATAAAACTGAACATAGTGGTAACTTAACCTAAGGCATTACATATAATATTATAATCTTGAAGGAAGATTCTTATGAGACTGTTGAAAATGTTGAACAATATAATTTTATGTGTTTAAAGCACCAAGTCATGTGTTCTTCCGGTTTCCTTTTTGACAGATCGTGTCAATTTTGATCATTGTACCAGTGCAAGAATAAAACCCATAAAAAAAGTTCTTAAATAAATCATGAAGCCGCTTCAAAAAGTATCTATAAATAAATACATAGATAGCTATAATGTTATTATATTATTATATTATTAGCACCGCGCCTTACTACCCGTTCGGGTTATACGCACTTACGCTATTGTGTGATGGTAGGGTGATTGTGAGATAAAATGGAGGACCTAAAGTTTAACCTGTCATCCGAACCACGGTGGAGGCCTGACATTCCCCACATTCACAAGTTTTGAATAATACACATCTTGTCAGAGGTGAAGGAAGGGTTTGGTAATCAGATAAATCCATGCCGGGACTGAGGATTGAAGCCCGGACCTCCAGCACCGAAGTCTGACATCTTACCCCCTAGACCACCAAGTCACCTTAATGTTAATCGTAAATCATTTTATCATCTTTGAAAAAATAATTAAAAATTTTATTTCCTTATTACTGAAGTTAATTATATTAAACGTTAAATTTTGAAAGAATAAATTTAATTATCTGTATGCACAGTAGACTCAATTTTCCGGGGTATTGGATTGGAGGGGACGCACGGATAATATATATCACGAATAGTACAAATAATCCCCATCTGTTTACCATCGCCATTCAAAATTTGCTGCCCTTTGTTTTGACTTATTTATGCAGAAAGGTATTTTCCACATTAGTAGTAATAAAACGAAGCAGCAAAATCGAATACGAATCTACTCCTGCATGCGAATAGCATTAAGTAATACAATTGAAAACAGAATATACAAATTAGTGGAAAGTTTTTAATAGCAGAAGTCCCATTACTTTTAGGTAAGCTATTTTTTTTTTGTTATTGTAATAAGTAAATCAAGCCATAATTTTAGAATACATCTTAATGATTAATATTATAGGATATTTAGGTTGCCGCGTGTAATAAAAAGTTAAGTAAGAGCCATTGCCCTGGATACTAGAGCAGCAAATAGTCTACAAACAGGTGACTAAACTGGATGTCATATCCCTTCAGGTAAGTAGTGACACTCGCTAAAAAAAAATTGTGCTATTTTACATAATGTTATATTTAGTTACTAGCAATCCCGCACGGCGTCACCAGTGACCCTTCGAAAATTTGTTAAAAATATCCTAATTGAAAAAATAATTAGAGATTAAAAATACGGATTCGAGGTGCATTCGGACCCCCTTCCACCTACCTATGTTGAAAATTTCAGATCTCTGCATCTCGTAGATTTGGCTGGGCATCTCACACAAACAAACAAACACACACAAACACTTCCATTTATTATTATAGATTTTAGTGTAGACATCACGACAATTTTTATTTGGTTATACTCTTCATCACTTTAAAACCAATGTACCGATTTGAATAATTTAAAAAGTAATTTAATCCTACGTAAACAGCCTAAATGAATAAATAATTTATTTGGATAAGGATTCATATCATGATACGGATATCATCACTTTTTGTTCGCATCCGTGTTTTAGTTGACTAATTTCAACAAAAAAAGTTTATTGTAACATAACTATAATAATTACATACATTGTCTCGCGGTATTTTTTGTTCACATTGGTGAGAACGTTCAATATGTATAGTATTTTTTTTAGTAATAACAATAGTTTTTGCAGCGCACGCGGAGAAAGCATATTTTTAGGCAATTTTTTATACCTTGTGTAAAACTATCGACATTTTTATGAGGAATAAATTAAATTTTCAAAATAAAATATAGCCTATGCTACTCGTTGATAATGTAGCTTTATATTGGTGAAAGAATTTTTAAAATCGGTCCAGTAGTTTTTGAGTTTATCCATTACAAACAAAAAAAAATCTTTCCTCTTTATATTATTAGTGTAGAAATGGTCTAGTGTTTAGAGTTCTTGGCGACACATCCATAGGTACCAAGTTCAATCCCCGGTGTTTCAAGATTTTTCTTTGGAAGCAGCTAGTCAGGAACGGGGTCAACTAAGTCTCGTGAGGACATATGAGGAGCTACTTGAAAGAAAAAGAAGCGGGTCTGGTCTAAATAACATAGGTTAATGGCTCGAGGCTTTATTGTGCCAACCCCATGACACCCTATATCCATAGAAATAAGCACTATTTTCGCCAACAGATGGCGGCCACTCCGTCAGTATGACTCGATCATGGGCTGATAAAATGGAGATTCGCTTAATATTTAGCTCTAATTAAATATATAGACATACTTCAGACCAAACTTGGGGCAAAATGCAGGACTTTTTATTATCAAAATAATCTTCAGAAACTGAAAACGTATTAGAATATTTTTTTTCTTATTACCCATTTGGGTTAAACGCTTCTGTACTAATTACGCTAATGGTTTTAGAGAGTAGTAAGGTAATGTTTAGAGGACGTGTACCCGCATTTCAGTGGAAGGAAAATGGAAAACCATTTAGGAAAAACCACCCTTAGTACATCAAATCGAGATTATAACCTAGATCTACCCTTCATTAGGAGTCTTGTTTACTTTGAGAGTATCTCACTAGACTTTAAATTAATTGGTGCTAAATAAACAATCACAAATATATTGTTAACTATAACTAAATTTTGACTTAACTATCTCTAGGTGTGTAAAACACCATAATTCGTTATAATCGCTACAAAGCTAATAAACTGAATTTGATATATTTGTATTCAATTTCAGGAAGAGTAAGAAACATTTTAAAACTCTTGCTGTTAAAATATTTATATCTTATCGTTATTTTTAAGTGAAAATATGTAAAAAAAAATTGTCTTAAAAAAAATCCAGCGTTAAGTTTGTTTGCTGCTTAATGTTCCGACGCAAAATATTCTGGTGTACAAGAAAAAGGTTGGGGGTGAAAAAAAGACCAGTAAAAATAAGGGACAACGTTGAATAAATTAATGTAGGCTGATGTGGGGGGTTAAGTGATAAGAAAGAAGAAAATAGATGCACGAAGAGTGAGAGAATGAGAGAAAGAAGAGCAGTATAGAGGAAGAAATGCAAAAAAAAAAAGAAAACACATAAGACGTATAAAAAATTGTTTGTGAAAATGACCCTGGATCTATGATTTTAACAAACAAAAAAATGTGGGAAAAAGTGAGCTGTTATGGTAGAAAGAGTTGTTTGGGGGGCGGGGTGGGGGGCTAGGGAGAGGAATGATAGTTGGGGAGTACTAGAACGCTGTACGGAATTTTAGGAGGGGCTAGGAAAGGGGGTAGGGTTCTCAGTCAACGTTATGTCATCGTAATGTCCCAGTGTGGGGGGTCATTTGTACACCTTAACACAAGGGTATATTTTCAGGTACAGTCTTTAAAAAAATGTTAGTAAATTCAATTCATCGTCACAGTAAAATTTATATAAGCTTGACTTTAATATTAAATATTAGTCGTGGGTTTAAGATAAGTGAGATAGCCCCCAAATTGTACTAAAATAAAGATAAAACTATATTATTTTCATAAAACTACTTCTCAAAACGGTGTCCAAATGAGCTAAAGAGTCGAGACTCACGATGATCTTGGTATCTGTAATTCAAAGTTAGAATCCCCGCGTGGTGCGAATAATGGGGAATACCCACCTATGATTTTATTGCTTCTTTTCCTCATTATCTTCACGCCAAATCGGGAACATTTCCTATAAATTATCCTTCTCAATGCTATCCATTGGATTAAGTGGCTTTTTTTTCTTAGGACCATGTATTACTACCCATCCTGGCTATACGCTTATGTTCTAATTACGCTTATGTTTTAGGGATAAGTAAGGTTAAATTTAGAGGAAAGGTAGCCGCATTTGCGTGGAGAGTGGGAAGCAATTTAAGAAAACCTTCCTAAGTACACCCAACCGGGATTGAACCACGAGCTTCACATCATCAGCAGTCTAGTCTATTCCGAGAGTAGCATCTTAGACCATGTGGTCAACTAAGTGGGTTAAATTATTATTATTATTAATTTTTTCAAGGTGGACCTTGAGAAATAAAATATTTCTTGCCCTAAGTGTTCTTTTTTTTTATTAAAATGGAGCCTTCATAATGCCGCTTAATTTTTTATTACCAAGCCTTCATTTATATCGTCTAGTAACATTATATTATCTCTTAGAAAGTAAATAAAATAGTTCAAAGCAAATAACAAATTAGAATAAAAATAAACAAATCATTAAGTGTGTTATTATATATTCAAATTCATTAAACTTCTGGCTTCGCACTTTGATTATTTAGTAAACCTTTGCACAATCTCCTTTTTAAGTGATTTTGTTCAACGTTACAATTAGAATCCATTACAGCCGAGATTCAAACCTAAGCCACCCAGAAGTGGATTTTCTGGTGTAGAATACTACGACAGTCTTATTTTGGTTTGATTTTTAATAAGTACCTGGTCACGATGGCTGTACGCCTTAAAATCCAATCTATTAAAATATATTTAGCGTCTTTATCTAAAGATTAATATAAAACAGATCTCATGCACACTTCTAAAACGTTAGCCAATAGTTTAAAAAATACTTTTAACTAATGAAACATTTCAATAGCACCTGCTTCGGTGACCGCATGGTCTAAGACACTAATCTAGCAATAAAATAGACTGCTGAAGACAAAGACATTAGGGTTAAATCCAGGTTGGGTGCACTGAGGGTGGTTTTGAATAAATGGTTTAACACTTTCCCTCCACGCATATGCCGGTGCACTTCCTTTAAATTAAGCTTTCCTAATCTCCATCACATTAGTGTAATTAGTACATAGGCGTATAGCCCGAAAAGGGTAGTAAAATGGTGCTAAAACAAACAAATAAAATTTCATGGCAAAAGATAACTATAATTATTGTGTGTGTGTTGGTTTTAAAAGCACGTGGCTCTGTTTTGAATATCGGGCAAATATATATTATTCATACAATATGTTTAACTAATTTTCTCAACGGACTGTGGCTCATTATTATGTTTTCAGCTTAGAATGGACGCAGGGAAAAAAATTCTAGTTCCAAGATACATGATGCTCGATTTATTTTCATAATTCTAACCACCAACAAACTCGACACACACACCGAAGGGGGACGAAATAAAAAAAAAAAGTCAACATCGGTATGAAAAGTTGACGAAAAATGAGAAAAAATTAACAACGAAGGAGGGCAAAAAAGGGTTTTAGGGGATATGAGTAAAGGATATATATCAGTATGTGACACAGAGAATTAGATATAAAATAAGGTTAAGTAGCATCAACCAAACAACTACTACTAAAAAAAAAAAAAGTTATGTATTGTGCGCACACAAACGCAAATGCGGATGAAAAATTAGTTTTCAAGGATTGATGATTATGTTTGCGTTGCGAGAGAAGGAGAAAAAAAACTGGGCTTGGGAAGGAAGATTTGTCAGTGGTTCCAAGCCGACAAACAGAACCTAATGACGTCATCAAGGCAACGCCATCACAACATTGTTATATCTCGGTTTGATAAACATCGCTACAAAGTGTTTACCTTCTAAATATTAACATTAGTTTTAAATAGGTTTTTTTTTTCAGTGAGACTAGATTCTTACGAATAAATTACTTTTTTTTAGGAGCTTTTTGGTTTTTTTACACGAGTTATCATAACTGTAAAGTCATACATTCTTTGTATCTATTTTCACACAATTTTATACTGTTACAAATTTTTTTATTAATTATTTTGGAAAGATAAAACCGTTCTTTTAGTCCATAATAATTAATTTGTGTTTTTTGAGTGCAGTATTATAGTAGAATTTGTGTTAGAAGATATAATTCAAACTTTTTTTTTTGTGGTCAACATATATATTTTTTGTCAATATGTTATTAATATAATTTTATAGGTATATTTATGATAGGCTATATTAAAAGCACTTAGTAGCCGATGATATACACACGTCCATCACAGACTATGCCTTAAAATGTGAGTAAAGAGTTACCCTGAACACTGGATGATACTTGGATAGCTACGTGTTAGAGCATTAACGCTCTAGGGAAAGTTTCGAGGATTGCGTATAACCCGAACGGGTAGTAAGACGCGGTGCTAATAATAATTCTAGGACCAATTTCAGTGTACAGGTGTCATTTATCAATCTATTCGAATATGATTCAGATACGTCTGATAATCTTAGTTATAATCATTCATCCCCAAGATTCGCCTATTATTTAAATTTAACTGTATAACGTTGCTTTCTTCCATAATTATATTGTTTTTTTTATTGTAAGCAGTAGTAAAGTAAAATTTTGGCTGGAAAAACGTTTAATAAAATATAAACATTTTTGTTGCGAATAACATTGATAATATTTTACTATGCTATTTGTGTTATTTTGTGGGTAGGCCCATTGATACTATCTATCAAAAGTGACAGAGACATGCCACATAGCTTTTCTAAACGTCGGACAACTCCTTTCAAATCTTTGGTGACCTGGCAGTCTAGCGGTAAGGTGTCGGACTTATGTGCTGGGGATCCGGGGTTCAATCCTCGGTCCCGGCACAGATTTATCTTATTGCCAAACCCTTCCTTCACCTCTCACAAGACGTGTATTAATCGCAACTTGTGAATGTGAGGAATGCCAGGCCTCCACCGTGGTTCGGAGCCTACGTTAAACTGTAGGTCCTCCATTTCATCTCACAATCACCCTACCATTACACATTAGCGTAGGTGCGTATAACCTGAACATGTAGTAAGACGTGGTGCTAATAATAATAATAATAATAATAATAATAATAATAATAATAATAATAATCCTTCAAATCTTGAGTGGTGTTAAAAGAAGAGGGAGCATTACGGTAGAGAAAGTGGGGGTGTTGACGTACGATGAGTTAGGAGTAGCCGTCAAAAATCACGACGAAGTGCCGAGAGATCGAACTGTTGGCTTAACGGTGAACAGATTTATCGACGACCAAATTGATAAATTAAAACTCATGCCAATAATAAATAGTCAAATTTATTTGAATTTTATTAGGACGGTAACTTTAAAATATCAGAATGCTTAGGAACGTAAAATATCCCTAACCTAGCTTTTATATTTATGGCATTATTTCAGTAAAGTCTCACATTAGAGCAAATTACACGCACACACATAATTGATAAATATTATTTGAAATGTTGTGGAATATTATTATTCTATTATTTTTAATAATTCCAGATGATTAATTTTTTATCCTCCCATTAATAAATGTAATATTTTAGTGACTTATTAATATTTATATCAAAAAGTTCAAATTTCAACATATTTTTTAACGACATTAATAGCTATACCTGCAAAACACCCTTAATTTATTTTTTAATGTTACGGAACTCCACACGAACTTTCTCGCTCTATTGTTTAGAAATGGAGATATTTACTCAAAATTCGTAATATAATATACACTAGCGAATCCGAAAACAAATTGTGCTAGACATGCGTAAGACTTTTTTATTTATGGATTTAAATTTCATAATCTTATTTAAAAAAATTAAAGTCTTCATTTGTACATTTGGACCAATAAAAAAATAACGATATTGGGTCCCCGAAGGCCAATATTTCGTTTTAAAATCTTGAATTCCAGTTAAAATTTTCGTCATTTTACTAAGGGATGCACATCTTATGGTTATCGGATTTATATTACATTTCTCTCTTATAAATTTTGATCAATAAAATAGGTAATGATTGACTATGAAGTCTAAACTGAGAGAGAGAGAATCGTTATAACCGATTACGAGAAAATGGATTTTTTCTCTTTTCATCCTCTAAATAAGCTGCTATTAATTTTAGGGTTAGACAGACAAACAGACAGACGGCGTTGAATAAACTACTTTTTTAAGGTTCGGGGGTAATGAAATGTTGACATCCATCAACATCTCGGGCTAGATTTATTTGACGGTTATAATGCTTTACCTTAAAGTGTTGTCAAAGTTAAAAGAAAAATATATTTGTGTATATATTGAAAACTTTTGGTTTTATAAAAATATTTTTCAAGTAAAAGTTGTTTATTATAAATAAATCCACATGTATGCAATGATAAGTAGTTTCATATCTCAAGGACTTACGGAAATAAAATTAAAAATTTTAATTTTCGCATCAGACCGGAACTCTTAAAGTCATTTTGACGAGAAGTTAAGGTGGCCATTTGATTATTTGTAATATTGATCAAAGCTTAGAAATTAAATCTAATCAATATCGTTAAAGGTGATTTTGATAAAATCGATTTTTTTTCACTTTCCACCCTTAAGGAAACTACCCTTAATTTTAAGGTTGGATATCCAATTCCGAAAAACTTCTCGGAGTAGAATAATGAAAACTCTATATACCAAGTTTTAACCCAATCGGTAAAATAGTTTAGGCTCTAACCCGAGGTAGAGACTGACAGAAAGATGGACAGACAGACGGAATTGCGAAAACAACTTTTAGGGGTAGGTGAGGGGCAGGGTGTGGGAGGTTCATTACACGTCGACATACATCAATATCTCGATCTCAATTTGATATTTAAATGCAACTATCACCGTATTTAAGATCTATGATGGCTTGGCTACCTAATACATTTTAAATATTTGATTAGATAGTGTTATTATTGTTATTATTATTATTATTATTATTATTAGCACCGCGTCTTACTACCCGTTTGGGTTATACGCACTTACGCTAATGTGTAATGGTAAGGTGATTGTGAAATGAAATGGAGGACCTCCAGTTTAACGTGGGATCCGAACCACGNTATGAAAACATTAAAATTATATGATTTTTTTGTGTATAATAGTTTGAAAAAATTACGTATCGTACAGTTTTTGTACAAAGTTGATTAAATAAAAGTATCCTAAATTATTTTGTAGAGTTTTTTCGCTAGAACCTTTTTTCAAAAAAAAAAATAATAATCCCAGAGCTCTATTATCAGTGACGCAATTTAATTTAGCACATATAAGCGCGGAGGATTGACGCCGTGTAAAAGCTAGTGACCACAACTTGTGATTGTTAGAGACATATCTATCTACTAACACACAACTTATCATCACTTATCACACTAGAGCCAGTGAGTAGTAGCGGTCTGGCAGAGAGGCGGGGGACTGGCGGGGATGCGGTAAAGAGCTTGAATACCATCACACCAACGCCATAAAAAGTGATGAGTGGTGGGAATGATAGTCAAAAGCCTATAGGCTCTAACTGACCGGTTGAAGAGGAAGAGAGGAGAGGCGAGAGGAGGTGTGTGGAGGATGTAAAAAAAATTGTATTAAAAAAAAATAGGTTTCCCGCGTGTGAGTGAACGTAAATAATGTGTTTATGAGAGATTTGCAAAACGCGACAGCTGCCCATTCATGTGAGCTATGGAGGGGGGAAGAGAGGGTGGAGGGATGGGTTATCAAAGGTGCCGTGGCTTTAGAGCATTCAATTTTATTCAATTCTCTTCTTTTTATATATATATATATATGTATATTTACAAGCCTATCACTGGTGAGCACTGGTTTTCTAAAACTGACACATTGCTTTGGATAACATTTGTGGAAATATCGGCGGTATCCTAGGAAAAGTAAATTTATCGTAAAGTTACAATGCCTTAAAATATGAAAATAGGTAGAGATTTGAAAACAATAATGATGAAATGTCTATCAATCTACATACATATTAGATATTATATTATTTTTAATGGAGAAATATATTTTTTATACTAGGGAATAATATGTGTGTTATGATTCTGACAAGAAGGAACTTTTAGAAATCTTAAACATAAACTGTATATGGCTTGGTTCTAAGTCCAGACATAAATTGGTGTAGTCCCCGAAGTCATGTTTTATTCAAGGGTACTATTGTTCCTACAGCGTTTGAATGCAAGTTAGGTGAAACTTTTTATTTTAACCCGTTTCCTGAGCTTGAGATCTATAAATTGAGCCACGTCCAGCCAAGTTACACAATTTCTAAATATATAATAAAAATTCTTTCAAAATTGTATAATATATGTATCAAAATATATATATTAATATATGTAGCAAAATATATTTATCTCGCTTTCTTATTATATCAGTAAGGCAAAATAACTATGACGAACAACATATATTTAATAGGCTCTATAACTTTTTTGGTTGTATTTTTAACACAGAGACTATTAACAGCTTAATCTAAGGATCAAGAATATTTTTAGATTACAGTAGCCCCATGGCGTCTTTGGTGCTGACTGACAGCTTTGAAAAGTTACCAGAACAAATTATGTATCCCTACGCCGAACCATATGATCTGTAAAAACATGTGTTTAGCAGCTGTCACTTCTGACGGTAAACATTTAGGTGGTATATACTTAAATGTTGACTGTCAGAAGTCAGCTGTGAGCTGTCAGTCAGCACCAAAGAAGCCATGGGGNGTATATACCTAAATGTTGACTGTCAGAAGTCAGCTGTGAGCTGTCAGTCAGCACCAAAGAAGCCATGGGGTTACTGTAGGTTATCTTCAATTAACATGGTGAGAGTATAGTAAAGCCTCGATGAAAGTGCACATGTGTAAAACTACTCCCAGAACAGTCGGACAAGATTTGGACAACAACCTGACTATTATCGGAATTCCTGTCTATTGAAAACCTGACACCGCATACTGAGTGACAATCGTTTCGGGGTTTAGTAAGTTTAGGAAACTTAGTACACTTAAATCCATGAGTATTTTATGTATTATAATCCATGAATTTATTAATAACCAGGCTAACTAAAAATAATATATATATATATATATATATATATATTCCAAATGCAAAGCTTTAATAAAGATCAAATAAATAAATGATAAGACACAATCACGCAAACTTTCTCATGTTGTGTGTTATAACTTTGAAGAAAAGGTTCAAAAATAGTTTTTCAGTAAATACGCTTAAGTAAGTTTTTCTCATAAAAACAAACAGCTCATATTTTTAATCATGATAAAAAATCTTTTAAAATAAGCTTATAAATAATTTTAAACTAAAATGTATAACCATTTTTAGTAAAATTGAAATTCTTAAAAATACAGTTTTTTGTAAACTATTCTAAAATTACATTTAGATTGCAGAAATAAAAACTTAATTTTATTTATCATGAAAGACTGTTCCCAGACAACCATTTAGATCTCAATGCTCAAGGACAATTTCACAGAATTTCAAACTTTCTTAAATATTTAGTATTTGAAAAACACCTAAATTAATTTATTCTAGAAAAATAAATTTAGAACATTATTTATCATGTAAGATAATCTCGTGATCACAATTTTAAAGAAAAAAATCGGTGATTTTTTAAAAGCAAAATATAAATAAGAATTATAAATAATTTAAAAAACTTACAAAATACCCATTTGGACCAAATCTTTAGAACTATTTTTTAAATATTTCATTTTTTTTAATAAAACGTTAACAGTTAACTAACTTTAACCAAATTGTTCCCGAATAGCTAATAGGTTTTTGTTTTTTTGGGGCTAGGGTCAAAACCAAAACAATCTCTATAATATTTTGATACCTATCAAGTTTGAACAAAATCCATCAAACAGTTTTAGACTGAATGACTGACAAATAGATGAACTTGGGGATAGACAGCATAGTATAATCCATATTTTTGGGTTCGAACACACATAAATCGTAAATATATATCATTCTCAAGATCAAGAATTTTCAAATTACAACCCTTTCCCTTTAAATAAGAAGGTAATAATAGATAACAACTAGTTTCATAGACAAACCTAAGCTTTGATATTTATTAATAACCCCATTGCTTTGATATTTTAGAAAAATACTTTGGAATAGAAAGTAAGCATACTTGTATAACTCAACATTGAAAATAGACTGGATTAATTTTATCTATTAATAAAATGCTTTTTCTGATGTAAGTTTGTGATACACATAAACACATTTACATTTCGATCTTTTTGAGAGTATAGCTTTCAGACGAAGTATAGGAAGTAGATTTATTAATGCTTTATTAATGCTTATAAAAGTTCCTGAAATAATTCTAATATATTTAAAATTAAACTAGTCTTATATTCAGCTGTCAATTTTCATAGGTAATATGAACAAATACTAATAATAAAGAAAGTAATGTGTTATAAAAGTTGATGAAGGTAAAAAATTAGTATTGTTTTAAAAGGTCATTCCTACCAAGTTTAAAAGGATTCTTCCAAGTCTGTGAAATAGCACATAACAGGAAAAGAAACAAACCCTGACCTAGCTCTACACCACTTTGCTCGGCCCCTAACCGTCTTGATTATGTTATAACACTAAATGTTCATCTTCTCCTCTCACATAAATCTCTCCTTCTCTCTCCCTTGATTCCGAGACACACTATTATGACCTTCATAAAAATGTCAGCTAAGCTGGTGCTTATAGACGTAGCACACAAAACCACGGCGTACAGAACAGGGTTGCCAACGTTGTCTATTTATACCATCAACATTTTTTTTTAAATTGATCATTGAAGGAGGAATTTGTAAATAACTTAAACGATTGGATCCAGGGGTCAACAACAGTTTTGAGCCTCAAAACGACTTAAAAAAGTATTTATCAAAGGCCCTAAAGTCATCAATTATTGTTTGTTTCTCCATTCTAAGTTTGATTTTTTTTTGTCCATGAATTTTAAATTTATTCCTTAAAATCACATTTATCAAATACTTTTTGTTTTCACCATTCCAGAAAAAATAAATAAAAGAAAAATTTATATATTTTTTAAACTATTTTATTTTTATAACACTACCAATTATGATTGATAAAGTTTATTTTGGTCATACAATTTTTTATTAACTAATTGGTATATATGAGAGTTTATAAGACTAAAAGATCGATAACGATCTACCTGTTGCCAACACTGATTTAATCGCAATTGTTTCTTGGATATGGTCTTTTATTGAAATTGCATTTGTTAATGATTAAATATTTCATTATTTATTGATAAAGCTAATTACATTTTTTGTTTGTATAACTATTCTGTGCTTCATGTAACACTACGCATCCGGTATATCAGCATAGGCCCTACTTTACAGCACATGGATGAAAAAGGTAGAATTGTAAATTAAATGTACTTGCATTTGCATTAAGGGAAAGCTTAAAACAAATCTAGGACGTTTTGTTATGCATCTCATCTTCTTCTTCTTATTATTATTATTAGCACCGCGTCTTACTACCAGTTCGGGTTGTACGCACTTACGCTAATGTATAATGGTAGGGTGATTGTGAGATGAAATGGAGGACCTACAGTTTAACGTGGAATCCGAACCACGGTGGAGGCCTGGCATTCCTCACATTCACAAGATGTCTTGTCAGAGGTGAAGGAAGGGTTTGGTAATCAGATAAATCTTTGCCGGGACCAAGGATTGAACCCCGGCCGCCAGCATAGAAGTCTGACACCTTAACCCCTAGACCGCCAGGTCACCCCATCTCATCTTACTTAGCGTTAAAGCTCCCCATATATCTACACTAGTAGCTTAAGTATTAGAAAAAGTAACCTTTTAAAGAAAGCTTTTGTCCACGTGTTTATTACCAATGATGATTAGTACTTGTTTAGTTGCACTCAAAATTATTCAAAGGTTTATATAAGATGTTCTCGAATAAGTTAATGTGTAGAAAATTAGTTGTGAAATGTTAATCTTACACTCCTAGGGTAATTTAGTTTGTAAGTCGTCTTCTGATAAAACCTCAGTGTTTATAAAATGAACCGTTAGGGTTGGAGTATATATAACACGATATTAGGGTAGTATTTTTACAGTTTTTACATCAAAACATTTTTTGATCAAAAGAAATCAAGTATTTTTCCAGTAGAAACATACATTTTAATTTTATTCACATGGTGACCTCAATAGGTCTTTAATATATATCAAGAGTTTCCTTAAATTTAATGACAACTTTTTATTTTTATTTAAAACTTGTATCATCTAATGTCGCTATGCTCATGATAATTATTTAACAACTGTCAATACCCGATTCTGTGGCCGTGGGTTCTAATGCGCTACTTTCATTGTAGACTAGACTGCCATTGACGGGGAGATCAAGGTTTGAACCCAGTAGGGTGCACTGAAGTTGGTTTTCCCAGAAGATTTCCACTCTCTCATCACGCAAATGTGGGTCCACTTCCTATAAATATAACCCCCTTAATCCCTAAAACCATTATAATCTATTACATAAGCATATAACCCCAGCGGTTAGTTAGACGCAGTGCTAAGAAAAACTAATCACCATGTGACGAAAATTAAATTCTATATTGGTGCTGGAACAATATTTTAATTATCTTAGCCGAAAAAAGGGGATTCTATATAAAAACTGCAAAAACAATGTGCTTAACTCGCGTTCCATAACAATGCCACCTGAATGTGTGATGGAAGGGAATACGAGAAAAGAACAGTATTTTTGCAGTTTTTATGGAAATAAAGTAAAATATTGCTCCAGCACAAATATAGAATTTAATTTTCTTCACATGTTGACTTCAAAAGTTCTTGAATGTGTATCAAGGGTGTTCTGGAATTTAATAGCTTTTTCTCTTCTTTAAAAATGTTTGTTAAATAATGTCAACCATTCTCATGATATATATTCAACAACTGTTGATATAAACATTTGAATAAAATTTGAACTCTACGTTTGTACTGGAACAATATTTTATTTATTTTGGCAAAAAAAAAAATGTTTTGCCATAAAAACTGTAAAAAACACTGCCCTTTTCTTGCATCCCTTTTCATCCCACCTTAAATATCTACAATAAAAACATCGATCGTAAAAACTTTTTTTTTAATTTTACTAGATGGTTTGTTTCCCCAGGAAATGACGTGTCGGAAATAGTGCGCCCAGCCCAGCTCATGAATAGACCCGGCCTATCATAACGTGGATAAGAGTGAAAACAAAGTTTGTCTCAACAAATTGAGCCACCACCAACCACCGCCACTAAGTCATGAGCAGCCAAGAGAGAGAGGGAGAGAGAAAGTCATGGAGTGAGGAGGAAGGAGTGAGGTGTGGCTTGGACCGCGACCACAAGTGGGTGATAATCTGCCTCTCATTACACTAAGTACTGTGTATCCCCCAACCCACCCCCCGCAACCCCATCACCCCTTCCTGTCTTTCCTCCTTTCCCCATATTGTGTTTACCACGCTCTCTGTCTCTCTCCGCTTTACAAAGTTCGTTACGAAACTAACGTCCTGAGAATTACACCACACAAACTCGTGAAGAGACCCTAAAACATTTACATTTCTTTTGTTTGGAAATCGTTCGTTAAAGTTTGGAAATATTTTGAGTCTAAAAATAGATAATTATGGCTTTTGAAACCACATTAGTGGTCGCATGGTCTATGGCGTCACTCTCGCATGATTTACTGTAGGTGATGGAGAGGTATTGGTTCGAATATAGACCGTGTGTAGTGAGGGTAGAATTTATTCAATCACTTTACACCTACTCTCTACGCAAATAATGATATATTTACTCTAGATTATAGAATTTAAATCCTACCCTATTTAGTGTATTAGGATTGAGTATTCGAATAACTTAAAAGTATGGTAAGAATATGTACACACACACACACACACACAATTGCGTTTGAATTCAATGGATAGAATGTATTACGTAAAAAATTAGTGCTTTTAAAAAAACACACTATAATATTCCCCTGTAACGCAGATTTACTATTTCTACGGAAGAAAGTAGTCATGAATGTGTACTTTCCACGTTTAGGCTTTAAAAGGCTCAAGTTTTTCTTAGTTGCTATTAGATATAAGTTCACAAACCCTTAGCCTCCAAACAACCTAGGTTATGATATTTTCAAATTAACTTCAAATGCTTTGTTTTAAGTTTAGAAAAATACAACTGACCAAAAAAAAGCATTTTAACTTAGGAAGATTTAGAATATGAACACTTTAACAAATTTTAAACTACCCTAATAATTTTTTTGAACTATTAATCTTAATTTTATCACATTATTTTAAATATGATTAATAGTCTTAATCGTTATCATCTTCAATCTGATTTTCTAAGGTGGGATGGGCTGGTACGTGATTTAAGGCCAGTATTTATTTCAGTTTTAAACCAAATTTATTGGGACACAATAAATAAATTATTGCTTCTACAGATACGTTTATTTTATTTTTATACCAATAGTTATCTCAACATTACTCAAATATTTGTCACGAGAACCGTGGAATTTCATAAGAATATTTTTTCTTCATTTAAAAAGTTTATTGTCGAATACGGAATTGTTTAACGACAGTTGTTCTTGTACTTAATATAACTAAGTGTTGACCACTAAACAAAATAATGCTATCTCCTTTCCCACCTTAAAATTAACTCCTTCCTGATTATTTATCAAATTAAATCTAGAAAAAAAGATTATCGATGATGACTATCCATTTAAAATAAGTTATTAGAAAAACTAAAATAACAAGTTAATCACTCACATTAATTTATATCTGGAACAGTAGAACACGGCTCAACTATCACCTTTAAACTCCAACAAATTTCTAAGTTCTTGTTTGCGATGGAACCCCTTTTTCAATAACCCTCAAAACCTGCTATGACCTCCAAAATTGGCTACACCCCCAGACCCAATACTGCACACAAAAGAAAATTTGTTTTTTTGTGCTGTGACCTTGCTGCGCCACCTTAATTAAAGCACACCTCCATTTACCTGAAGTGGGTGCATTATTCTTGTGAGGCTTATAGCCTATAAGACCCTTTAAATTTGGTCAAAACAGGTGATGTTTTTGTAAACTTGTTTCAAGGTAACACTATTCTCGAGTTTTAAGGAATATTGTGTGTACTTTGGTTTTCTGTAAACTATTTAACACACGCAATTTATTTAAATAAAGAGTTTTGTTAATGAATACAGTATAATAGGGTACATTAAATATGTTATTACAACAATTCACCAATTTAACACTACAAATACACCTATTTGGATTATTCGTTGGCGCTATTTGTAAAATATTTAAAGTTTTTGAAAAATCCCTCATCCGAAAATAACCTATAAATGAGTTTCTACCACCAAAAAATGTAGACAGTGTAATTTGTTATGTCAAACACTCCCAAGATAACAATTTGGAATCAAATCGTTATAGCCATTTGTAAAATATTTAAAGATTTTAAAGAATCAATAATCAGTAAACTTACCTCCAACGAATTTTTGCCCAAAAACTAATTAGGCCTATATAGTGCTATTTGTCTTGTCAAACAAATCCTAGATATTCATTTAAAACAAAATCGTAAGAGTATTTTTCCAAAAAATTGAAGAGCTACGGTAAAAAAATTAATAATTTTGTGGTAAAGTCCTATAACATCTACAGATATAAAGTTTGAACAAAATTCATCAAACCATTTTGTACCAGTGGCCAGGGACAAACTGATAGACAGGCAGACATCTGGACTGATACAATTATAAAATACACTTTTTTTGGGTTCATAATCACGTTAAACTCAAAAATTTGTCAAAATCTCAAAATAGATTTTTTCACAATCACAATACTTTCTCTTGATATAAAACAATAAAAACTTATATAATTTCAGCTTGAAACTTAAAATTTTTTTTATTGGAAATGTTTAGCTTAGCTTGAAATCAATTTCAAAATATTGTTATCTCAGTCTTGTTCTTTTATCTTGATATATTCTGGTTCTCATAAAGCAGGCACTATTTTCAGGAGTAGCTTAATGTATTAAATAATTGTGTTCCAAAGTATTAGTGTACTTACTACATTTGCCGATGCCTTTGATACTTTTGGAAACTGTTTTAGAGTAGATTTGCCTCCATGAGTATTACATATAAAGCAATATCAATAACACTTGATCAGTTTATTGCATGCTAGCACGATGGTTGTGTGGCTAAAGCGGTTAGCTACAGTTTTAGAGTATTCTGCCTCAAAGCCCGATAGGAAAATTGGTAAGTTTGTGTGTCGTGTACTTATGTACACTTTTTAAGCCCAGTGTTATATTTCATATTTTATTAGTAGTAAAACCCGCCTCGGTGGCGTACTTGGCTAACGCGCTAGTCGTGTTGAGCTCGACTGCCGAGGACGGGGAGATCGAGTTTCGAATCTAGGTCGGGTGAACTGGGGGTAATTTTCCTAAATGGTTTTACACTCTCCCTCCACGCAAATGCGGGTTCACTTCCTCTAAATTCAAACTTCCCAGTTCCTAATCAATTAGCGTAATTAATACATAAGCGTATAACCCAAATGGGTATTAAGACGTGGTGCTAAATAAATAAATAAATATATATTAGTAGTAAAATATTTATATCAAATATTCATGATATGAAGAACTGCTTTCATTTTTGGCTACAATTAATAGTGATGATGACTGAATGGTTCAGTCTTTGTATTAATTTCTAAGACTGCCTCTGTGGTCTAGTGCTCACAGCCCCTAGTTGATGATAAAGGGGTCCCGGGTTCGATTCCTGGCACTTTCAGATTTTTTTGTGAAGCAGTGGGTCTGGAACGAGGTCAGCTCGACCTCACGAGGCCAAAATAAGGAGCTACTTGAATAAATAAGTAGCAGCTACAGTCTATAAAACTGAGATTAATGGAGGCTTCCTAGTGCTGGCCATATAACACACTATATCTGAAAATGTTGGCACTATTCACGCCAATCAATGGCAGCCGATCAGTCGGTATACCCTGATTACGTGGTAAACGCTGTTATTATAAATTCCAAACCTTTTTGAAAGGTCTAAATTTATACGTGAACAGACTAGGAATTGGAACTGCCAAGTTAATGATGCGTTAAATTTTTTTTATCAGCAAGAATGTTCTGGATTAGAGCTCCGAATATTTCTATGAGCATCAAAATATCTTTTAAGCCCCAAGCAGATGGCATTTCAATTTAAGAATCAACCTAGAATCTCATTGCACTTGATCAACATTGACGAAGTCATAGGGTTCAAACTCTTGCTGGATGTACCATTTTGAGGGTAGGGATGATACATCTTAGTTTCTCACTCTCTCTCCAAACTAATACGGGTCCATTACCTTTAAAACTGCCCTCTTTATTCTAATACCTGAGCTTATGTTAGCAAGATCTATAAGTGAAGCAGTGGGTCTGGAACGAGGTCAGCTCGACCTCACGAGGCCAAAATAAGGAGCTACTTGAATAAATAAGTAGCAGCTTCAGTCTATAAAACTGAGATTAATGGAGGCTTCCTCGTGCTGGCCATATAACACACTATATCTGAAAATGTTGGCACTATTTACGCCCACCTATGGTAGCCGATCAGTCGGTATACCCTGATTACGTGGTAAATACTGTTATTATGAATTCCAAACCTTTTTGAAAGGTCTAAATTTATACGTGAAAAGACTGGGAATTGGAACTGCCAAGTTAATGTTGCGTTAATTTGTTTTTATCAGCAAGAATGTTCAGGATTAGAGCTCCGAATATTTCTATGAGCATCAAGATATCTTTTAAGCCCCAAGCAGATGGCATTTCAATTTAAGAATCACCCTAGAATCTCATGGCACTTGATCAACATTGACGAAGTCATAGGGTTCGAACTCTGCTGGATGTACCATTTCGAGGGGAGGGGTGATACATCTTAGTTTCTCGTCCTCTCTCCAAACTAATACGGGTCCATTACCCTTAAAACTGCCCTCTTTATTCTAATACCTTAGCTTATGTTCGCAAGATCTATAACGTCACTCTCGCGATAGACTGGATTACGGGTGACTGAAAGGTAGAAGCTGTAATCCTGGCTGACTGTAGGATAGTAAACTACTGTATTTTTTCACCACCCATTATTTCATTAATCCGTGCCAAGACCCTACCTGTACACCAAACACTGACAGGAATTGGCACGTCTCGTGGTCAAAACATATTCAGATCAGTTTTAGTTCGGAAATAAATATGCCACTACTCAGGAAGGTCGGTTTTCTTTGTGGTACACAATTAACCTTACCTAACCTAAGCCTACTTAATTTTTTAAATAATATTTTTCTGAATATCTTTAATTGTAACTGTAATGTAAAATAATTCTTCGTTAAAGTTTAAGTGTGTTTCCCATTTCCTGTTAGGACAACCTCCGACTACCAGTGCCACTTTTTGTGACCTCCATAAGCGGTGAAATCAACTGCCCAGATCGCAGGCAGTGCTACTTTTAAGTAGCTGTGTGCGAAAACATTAATTTTTCTCCGGTATTTGTTAGCGGAAGTACTTCTCACATGCGCCGCTGAGCTCTAATGGTGCCCTTATAACACCCAATATTATTTCTTAAATATTTATCCTCGCTCTCTCTCGATTAACTGTTGCCGAATCTCTTCGCTTTCAATTAGGTCTGAAAGTGATGTGCAGAAATAAGAAGGAGCTACTGGCAACCTCGATTAACCAGCGTTGCTAAACCTATATTATATTTAAAGGGAGGTTGACCACATGAATACGAGAGAATGACAACGCTGTTTCCCAATAATAACCATACTGTTCCCTCAGAGAGATGATATCCAGTGTAGTTTGGTGTAGAGACGCCCCTCTCTTGGAACTTTTGGCTGGTGTAGAGGCGGGCTACATTAATCCAGATAATTTGGCTGTAGTGAGAGTGTATTTACTAAATGGTTTCCCTTAACACCTTTCACGAAATTACGGGTGCCTCTACTTTTAAGTTTTATCGTCCTAATTCCTATCTCATTAGTATAAATATGTATTCAGTTTGAATGGGTGGTAAGACGTAGTTCTGCGGGTGCACATATGTCCAAAGTACCCCTATATCTTCAAAGCGATCGCCGAACATTGTTCGGTATGTCTTTACAGCATAAATTATAAGAATCTAGGCCTCTATGTATACCTATTGGTCAGACAAGCTTGTAGCCAACTTATAACTCATATGTGTCTCGCCACATATTATAAAGTTGTACCCTCATTCCCCCTCCTATTTCTACATAGCCCCCTATCCAGCCCACTTACAACGTCGTGTTAACCCCGCGGAAAGACAAACCAGCCGTATATTTCTCTCCGGGGCTCTCTTGCCCTCTTTCACCCCTCCCCCTCCCCAACCCTAGCCAACTTCTTACAAACTATGAAAACCAGAAGACCAGAAAGCTTTTGGCGCACCACAAGGGTCTTTTTTTTTTTGATGGACCATACAGTCAAGATCTCTTTAAGTGAAAGATATAGCGAAGAATAACTATCTTGCTCTAGCCCGGTCACCCTTCCTGCTTATACCCCTCCCCAATTGGTAAGGCAGCCATATTTCTTATTTTAACCCCTAACTCACCACACTCCCAACTTTTTTTCCAGCCCCTCTTATGAACGTGTTGCGACAAAAAAAGAGTTGAAGTTGTGTCATATGTATCTCCCAATACCCCCTTTTTCTGTATGTTGTGTGATTTTTTTTAAAGACTAGTAACGAATTTAATATATTTTAAAGAGATATATACACCTCTACATATCTATAAGAGTATGCATATTTTATATTGCCTGTAAAATAAATATTGAAAAACGCCAAATATTTAAAGATATAGTTTTAATTTTTATATAAAAAGTTATACGTAATAGTTTTGTCTAAACTGGTTTTATTTCTAAAATAAATTTAATCAAATTAAATTAAATTGAATATTGTTGAGAACTAACACCCGGATACGGGAATCGAGCCCTGTACCATTGGCTTAGCAGACCAATATTTTACTACATAGATATCCAGAATTTGTGCCGTGCGATGGATAATTAATTATTCCCACATAGCGCACAGGCTATATTCGTATAAAATACAACTTACCCATATAATTATTTTATTTTATTTACGAAACATATTACTAACTTATCATAGAATAGAATTACGCTAAAATAATTACCCAGTGAATCGAATAAGAAATAGTTTGTTATTTTCTTGAATCCTTCTTTACTAATAGTGTCTTCGATTGACACAATCCTGTACCTTTTCTCTTACCCTCGTCCTTTTGAAAGTAGAAACGTAAATTATGGCTTGAAACGATGGCAATGACTAAAGAACAACTCTCTAAAATGTCGTATTATGTCAGCACTAGCCGATTCAAACCTTATTGCGTGTAATTAATACGGGTGAAGGGCAAGTAGTGTGGGGTGTTTTGATTCATTCTCTTACTTCCTCCCCCCTCATCCCCCCACCCCAAAAATTCCACTTTTCTCACCCTAGCATCTAGTAAATCACTTTTATTGCCTTTATATGATCTTTGATGTGTTTGTTCCCTTTTAATGTACAATAAACCAGACAGTAAACATTTCTACATAGCACACTTCATATAACAAAAGTTACAAAACATTATGGTGTTGTGCCTTCTAAAAAATTAATTCAAAGGTGTTGCTTTTATATATTTGAGAACAGTTTGTATTTTTACTGTAAGGTATTTTTATTCTCTCTTGTAAGTTAAACACACATAAAAAAAAAGCAAAATATTATCCAAACCCTCTTTAACTAGTTTATAACGATTACATCAATTTTGGTTTAGTATTGTGTAAGGATGGAAGCTTTTTTTTAGTTTCTAAAATGATATGGAAACGAACAATACTCAAAACTAAAGGAAATGTTATTAAATATATAACATAAATAGTTTTTTTTTAATGTTGTCACATATAAACGTAAAACATTGTATTTATGCATAAATGAAAGATTTATTTACCGACATTATTCAAACAAAGTTTTACTACAAATATTCCTACTATGGGCACTTTTTTCCTGTCTACCTTCAAACAAACAAACAAACAAACAAACAAAAAGGTAAAAAGTAATGAGAGAAAAAAAAATTGTGATATTTCTCCCTGTGTCATATAATCCATCAGACTAATAAGCTAACTGTGCAGATTCTAGGGGAGTGGTTCTATTGAGGGGCAGGGGTGGAGGCAGAAGGGGTTGGAGGGAGAGTTGAAATAAAAAAAAAAGTAAAAAATATAACACGTTCTTGTGTTGAAAACTTAGTGCACGCTCGGGTAAAAATGGCCAGGCCATCAATACACATATGAGTGGGAGTGACACGCACTAGCACACATACACATACACACGTGTGTGATGTCACAATATGTTTATATCCCATCTGTCGTGGACCGCCCTATTGTCGCACACATATGATGGTGCATTTGTTTTAATCACTGGCCCATTAGCAGGCCACTGGACGAGTTTCACATACAAACGAGCAAAAAAAAATATTTTTTTTACCGTTTGTTCATTCATTTCATAGCATAGCATAGCTTTTTTTCTAACCACCCTTTTTTACCCAGTGCCTAACCCATTAGTATTCATATACGGTGATTTTCAAAATAGCATTTTGTTTTTCCTCTCCTGCTATCCCTCGTCTTTGATATAAATCAAAAAAAGTTTTTTTTTTCAGAGGGTTGTTGATAATTTTGATGGATGTCAGAGACTAGTGTTGTTATTTATTACAGTCCTCCATTTATTTAGAATTTTTAAATACTATTTTTGTTAGCGGAAGATGACAAGATTCAGGAATTAATTAGGTTTTTTTTTGTTTGTTTTTTGAAATGACACCGGAGTGTATATGTTTTTTTTCCTAGTCTAAAGGTATACTACCATCCGGTGATGGATTAACCCTCCATGTGCTTATTGTTTGAAATTAAATATGATTGAACCACAGTAGAGTATTATTTAAAAAAATTGCGTGTATTTGATTTGAAATTATAATAAATCATGTCAAGTTGAATTATATTTGTGTTCGTCAACCTCGTTGGTCTTAGTGTAAAGTGTTCGCCTCGTGATCTGTTGTTCGTGGGTTCAAACCCAGCCAGGGGGTGTTTTTTTTTCTTGGGCGATAAAAATCTATAGCAAAACTTCTTTCTGAGGTAAAAAAAAGTCGTCAGTCCTAATTCAAGTGTAGCATGTGAAAATACTTCTCTTGGTCAAATTGATAGGCCCTTTCACGCTCGCTCAGAGAAAATATTGTGTGCTGATATAATCAGTCGGTTCAAAAATCTCGGACATAATAGACCTAGCAGAGACTGATACATTCTTAGTTTTTTTTTACGAATATTAGCATTTCAACGACCTGCTATAGCACTTGGCTACACGCATAGGAGAGTCAGGAAAATATACAACTTACCCTATTTAACCGTCCCTGCGTCTCGGACTATGAAAAAAGTTGATTATTATATGGATATCGATACTTGATTTATTTTTGTAGGTATCGATACTTAATTTACTACTGAAGATGTCGATACTTAGGTTATTTTTGCCGAGATCGATTAGTTTGAGGATAAAACTTCTAATATGATTGTGAGACTGAATAAAATTAATAATGAGGGCTAGTATTGATATTTTCTGGTTTTGTCGTCTACAAATATAACACAACTAGTTTTTTCCGCGCAGAAATAAACAATTTAATTATTATTGGTATTTTCTGATGCAGCTGTTTTGAGTGTAAAACTAAATTTAAATTTGATACAATATCTTTTAAATCAATCACTCTAAATCTTAAAGAATAATACTTGTTTGCCAAATTGACTATCATTATTATTTATTAATATCTCTATATACTGTTCAAACGTATTCATATTCATTTACTTATATTTTTAATAATGTTATTTATGAATAAATACCAACACAACAACTTCAAGTTTTCTTTAATGTTAGGAATAGAGATAATACCCTTAGGTCATATGTGTGTTTTTCCTATCTTTTTCTTTGTGGGTTCATATATACATATAATTTTATTTGAGAACAACCGTCAACATATCATTCCCGCAACCGGTGTGAATTGCGTGCTCTGAGTTTAGAATGTTTATACTCAACCATTCAAAACAAGAACTCCAGCTATTCACTCCTATTGCCCTTTTTTTCCCCTTTTTGATGTAATTCATTTGGACCACCTATTGTGGTTTAGTTTTGTTAAGGAGGGTTCACTGCTTTGGTGGCTTCAGCAACACTCTCGTGTTAGATAGGGTGAAGATATCGAGATTGGTTTTACTGGGGGTGTTTTCCCTCCAAAATGGTTGTTCACGCTTTCTCCATAAAAATACAAGTACAATACCTCTATAGTATTTATTATTCATCCCTCCCACACTAGATATATTTAAATACAAAGTGTACCTTTACATAACACGATAGCTATTATTTTATAAGAGCCCTAAAAATCCATTTTAGACTATAGTTCGTTCACGGTAGGAGTTTACCTGGGAAAGGACTTTTTTCCCTACCAGAAATCTATTATATAGTAGGATATTGGATAAGAAAAAAGACCTTTCAGAGGTAAACTCCTACCGTGAATGAAGTAACATTTCTGTACCAAAAATACATATGCTGACACATTTATCAAAACTTTTAAACAAGAGCTTATATTTTTCAACAAAATTTCTGTATTAATGGTTACCTGCAAACGTGATCACATGGATAAATCCATCAGTCTCGTAACGGAGAAGTCAGGGTTAAATTCCTAGCCATGTGTACATAGGTGTTTTTTTTTACCTCTAAATGATATTCAACTCTCCTTATAATAAAATGAGAGTACTCATAACTCAACTAATTGGTTTAAATACGCGGATGGCTCCAACTAGTGATAAACCACACAACAAACATTAAAAAAAGGATGGGGTTTGAGGGGCGGTGCACTGTTAATTTCAAGAGCCGTAAATGGGCAAGACCTGAGTTCAGTTCAAACCAGATCCACTAAGGGTGTAATCTTACATCCCCAGTTTAACTTCTAGACATATTTCGATGTTTAATATAGTCACTTGTGAATGTGGGAAGTGCCAGGCCTCCACCGTGGTTCGGATTCCACGTTAAACTGTAGGTCCTCCATTTCATCTCACAATACACACTACCATTACACATTAGCGTAAGTGCGTATAGCCCGAACAGGTAGTAAGACGTGGTGCTAATAATAATAATATAGTCACCATCTTTAAAATTCTTCCTCCTAATCTGTTTCTTATAATAGTCATAGTTTAAGTTTTTCGCATATAATATTTACGATCTCTTTCTGTTACAGAACCGTTCCTTCAACAGAAAATAAGAAACTAATCTTGAACTAACCGTAGGCCAAACCACTGCCAGAAACCAGACCATTAATATATTTAAGGAAACGACATAAATCCAATTTCAAAATAATTCATTTTGGTTCTTTGCCAAGAATCGGTCTCTGGAACCTTCGATCAGTGGATACACGCCATATCGATGATATTATGCTGACTGCTGATAGTCAATACTGGCTCTAAGACACCCACAACATCAAAACTACACTATTATTATTATTATTGGCAACGCGTCTTACTACCCGTTCAGGCTATACGCACTTACGCTATTGTGTAATGGTAGAGTGATTGTGAGATAAAATGAGGGACCTACAGTTTAACGTGGGATCCGAACCACGGTGGAGACCTGGCATTCCTCACATTCACAAGATGTCTTGTCAGAGGTGAAAGGAAGGGTTTAGTAATCAGATAAATGTGTGCCAGGACCGAGGATTGAACCCCGGCTGCCAGCACAGAATTCTGACACCCTACACCTAGACCACCAGGTCTTCAACTACACTATTCTCTTTCCTGAAAAAAAATAATTAAATAACGCCACCCCTATTCGACTCACTTTTGACTGGCGAGAATGGCTGGTCATTAATTCCCCTGCCCTTAATGCGTACATAGCCTCAGTACGCACGTCAACCGCAATAAAAGCGCGTAGCTACGCGTTAATTAGTCACCGCTAGTTCGGGGGCGTGCGTGCTACCAAACTATATGCACTTGTATGCTTCTGGAAGCAACGGTTGCATTATAATAGCCCACGTGACACACACCTACCCCCTTAATTGATACATTGTTTGTCATTTTAACGTCCTGATGGATATGTTTACTTTGTTTGGTGCGCAGTTTTGCTGTCAGGTTTTGCGACTGAAATTACAACGGTATCCATCATCTTCCGGAGAATAAGCCGCTTCGCGTGTATTTTGGGGCGAAAGATTGCCTGGCTCTGTTGTTTGTAGACACAATACATTAATCGTGTAGGAGCTCCATATTGTTCTCAAACAAACAAAGGGAATATATACATCTATGAGGGAAATGTCTAACTATTGCGGTTGAAATAAAAACTCTTTTAACCAACACGTACAACTTGAATTTACTCTTTTTACAATTTAAAATAAAATAATAGCACAGCATCTTAATTCCCGTTCGGGATATACGCATATGTTTTAATTATGATTATGCTGTAGAGACGAGAAAGATTGAGTCAAAAAAAATTAAGTCATCATTTGCGTGAAGGAAGGGTGATTTTTTTTAAAGAAAGAAAGCACTCTTATTATATATAATCTGGATTTGAACCCGAACCTCCCCATCATCAGCAGTCTAGTCTATTACGAGAGTGATGCCTCTTACCATGCAACCACCGAGATGGGCAGGGTGGTAATTACATTTGATTACGGATACAGTCGTACATGGATACATATTTAGATTTAATTAAATAAAGTTTAAAAATGACACGTTGACCAGACAGGGGTCATTTATTGGCTTAATTTAATTGATCATTGTCTTACTACCCCTCCTAGATTTGCGCAATAACTTTCTTAACGGGATAGGGATTAAATAAATAGTATTGAGGGAAAATATACGCATATTTGGGTGTAAGAAGAGCAGTATGTACCCTTAAGTAAATATTAACCTCATTATACAGATCCTGTACCAGCTACCAGACGATATGAGTTTGATATTAGCTCTCGTGCACACTGGAGCTGGTAATATTTCGTGTGTTTATGTAAGCTAAAGCCTTCAAACCATATATAGATCTAGGTCAAGATTGAAAATTTAGTAAAAGTGTATTTCATTGCCAAACATCTCTTGAGTAATTTTTTTGTATCAGTTTCCACTTTTACGAAAAATAATTGTCGATTAGTAATGAGTCCGAAATCTTAGATCAGTCGTTATCGTGTTTATCCACTGAGCTAAGGGCTCTGTATTCAATTCCTGGCATGGCCGAAAACAAACTTCATTAGTGAAATGTGGATTTTCCCTTTTACAGTGATGAACTAATAACCGGGAACTGAATGTTGTGTCTGTTCTAGATTTAAGTGGGGTTATAAGTAATGTGTTGATATATAAATTCAGTTCAGAAAATGCAAGTTAAATAACTAATATATATATATAGATCCTGTACCAGCTACCAGACGATATGAGTTTGATATTAGCTCTCGTGCACACTGGAGCTGGTAATATTTCGTGTGTTTATGTAAGCTAAAGCCTTCAAACCATATATAGATCTAGGTCAAGATTGAAAATTTAGTAAAAGTGTATTTCATTGCCAAACATCTCTTGAGTAATTTTTTTGTATCAGTTTCCACTTTTACGAAAAATAATTGTCGATTAGTAATGAGTCCGAAATCTTAGATCAGTCGTTATCGTGTTTATCCACTGAGCTAAGGGCTCTGTATTCAATTCCTGGCATGGCCGAAAACAAACTTCATTAGTGAAATGTGGATTTTCCCTTTTACAGTGATGAACTAATAACCGGGAACTGAATGTTGTGTCTGTTCTAGATTTAAGTGGGGTTATAAGTAATGTGTTGATATATAAATTCAGTTCAGAAAATGCAAGTTAAATAACTAATATATATATATATATATTTAAATGTTTAACTTATCTCAAGAAAGAGGATAAAATTAAGCTCTTAATAAACTGAAATATAATTTGATTAGAGTAGTGTTTCCGAACTTGGTTGTTACTACTTCCCCAGGCCAATTTCGGTTTAAAAGGGGGTGGTAGAATGTAACAGGGTGATAGGGGGAGTAATTAGAGCATATTTATTTTTATTGTTGCTTTGTATTTATTTAGCACCACATCTTACTAACCGTTCAGGTTTAAAGCATATTTACTAATTACACTACTAGGTTTTGGATGATAAGGTTGAATTCAGAGGTAGTGTATCAACATTTGTATTGAGGAAGAGTGGAAAACCATTCAGAAACCCCACTTAGTACATCCGACCAGAATTTGATTCGCGATCTCCCCGTCATCGGCAGTCTAGTCTAATATGAAATTGATACCTTGGACCATGCGGCCACTGAAGTTGTCAGGAGAACATGTTAAATATGTACCTGTGATATGTTATTCCCATTAGGTCTCCATTTAACAAATCTTACATAAGATCTGTTCTTCACACAGGAATGTATTTCCATTTGATACCTGACTAATGAATGTTTGGCTGCGTGTTGAGAACAAAAAACAGGTAACGTTTATACTAGCTCTGATTACCTCGTTAACCATCTACGTCACGCCACTGATATAGGTCATAGTTAACATAATATAATATTGCTCATCTGGGCGGCTTAATTCATAGCCCAATTTGGAGAATGGTTATCCAGTACTTATGTACCGTTGCCGAAGGGAAGTCCTGATGTACTAATCGTACATTCTTTTCGTGGAGGCTGTTTACATCTCTCGATGAGATGAGATGATGATGCTAGATAGTATGAGGGTTTGGAACCAGTGGAAACAATTATAGCCTAACCTAATTTCAACCAACCAAACCCTGGTAACTGTTGGGGTGAATCCTCTTTCGGGGAAAAAAATACCCAAGGTACCAGCCCGGAATCTAAACCGGGCTCCCTAGACACGTAGCCAAGTGCACTGACCACCATACCCCTGGTCGGTTATAGTTAACATGTGTAGCAGTGATTATGATCGCCAAAACTTTCCTTCACCTCTGACAAGACGTGTAATAATCACAACTTGTGAATGTGTGGAATGCCAGGCCTCCACCGTGGTTCGGATCCCAACGTTAAACTGTAGGTCCTCCATTTCATCTCACAGTCACACATTAGCGTGAGTGCGTATAACCCGAATGGGTAGTAAGAGGCTGTGCTAATAATAATAATAATAATAATAATAATAATAATAATGTAGCGGTGATGTCACACATTTTAGGCGAAGCAAGCAAGATTTAGCGTGACTAAATTAATTAAGTCTTTCCTATCATTCAGTAATATTTTTACTTTCTCTCGTCTCTTTGGAGAGAGAAGTATTGTGATAGTAAAAAAATCTAGCTTGATATTTTTTTAATGTCAACATTTCCTAACCCGCTGAACCCAAAAAAGTGTTGTTTTTTTTCAAATCCGTCTTCCTGTTTGTCTGTGTGTCGACCTCGAGCCTAAATCATTTTACCGATTGGGCTAGTAAAGCTTGGTATCTATTATTTTCATAGGTTTCCCCTGAGAGGTTTTTGGAAATAGATATCCACTCTTAAAATTAAGGGTGATTTTATTGAAGGGCTTAAAGAAAAAAATTGAGTTTCTAAAAATATGCTTTAAATATTTTGATTACATCCAAGCATTGTTTAAGATTACAAACAAAATAGCACCTCTCATTTCCCCATAAAAATTAATCTAATGGTAATTTTCATAAGCAGAAATTTCCAATCATGATCGTATCTCCACAATAATTTTATATACTAAATATCTTATCATAGTAAAGATGTAGTATTATAAAAAAATAAAAATTGGTTATTTGAAATATGTTTTTTATAAAAACAATAGTTTCTGAGCTATAGTTATATATAATGTTCTCTCTCTCTCTCTAATGTATACACACATTTTTTCATTAAAGTCTTAAAAAATTGTAATTAATTGTGGTTTTTGGTGGACAGAGATGTTCTTCTTTCATAAATGTTTATGTAACAGTGTATATTATTTCATTCATAGTCTTTGTTGGAGTGTTTTTTTGCAACCATGTATATTATTTTGTCTAACAAATCCTACTATTAATTAATTAATTTTTCTATTTTAAGATACAAGAGAGATCAAGTCTGTGAAGTGCACCATACCGCTTATTTTTCCTTCCAAAGACAATGATCGAAACAATCTCCTGCAGTCTTATTTTGTGTGTGTGTGTGGTTGGAAAAACAGATTGTCTATGGAGGGGAGTATTGCTCTGGTACAGTCCCTTACAGATTTATCTGATAGCGTAGAAAGAGCCAACCAACCCTGATATAGAGCAAGATATAATTAAGAATAAAGTTTTTGGAATGTTGCCAATTTGGTCAAATCACAAACAAGAAATGGTTTTAGATTTATACATAGGTCATACAGTACATCATCTTTGAGGAGGGGGGGGGGGTTGTATACCCTCCATTAAAATATGGTTTTCTATTTTAATTCATACGTCCAGCCAACAAAGAAACGGTAGTGAAATACTACATCTGCAAGAGGGTCGGACTATTCTTGCACCGGTCTTATTATATGGTGCTGGGTTTGTTCCGCACTTTGTTAAGACACTCGGAATATTTGAATGGATAATTTCTCTTTCCTTTTCTTGATAGTTTATGATCAACGTCGCGTGCTTCGGTCACACCCCGAACCTACTCTGGTTTACACTTGGCCCGACCCATGAATACTGCTTTGCCCCCTCCCCCACGTCCCCTTATCCAACCAACCCAACCAAAACTCATGCCATAAGGACAATCAAGTTGAAGAAATAAATCCACAGACGTAATTTTTGATGAGCTACAACACTACACCACACGTCATTGATAAATATGTAACAAAATATATGTATTATTAACAACTCTCACTAATCATCTCCGGTGGCCAAATGGTCTAAGGTGTCACTCTAGCAATAGCCTTAACGGCCGTTGATAAGGAAATCATGGTTTGGATCCCGGTCAGGTGTACTGAGGGTGGTTTTTCATAAATTGTGTCTCTCTATCCTTTCACGCAAATTCATGTACACTTTATCTAAATTCAACCTTCCTAATACCCCCTAGCTCATTAGTAAATATGTATATAACCTAAACAAGTAGTAAGTCGTGGTGTTATAAAAAACTCTTAGTGCACCCATCTGGATTACAGCTTCAATCTCCCAGTCATTGGCAAGTCAAATCTATTGCAATACTAACAGCTTAGACCATGTAACCATTGGTTCAGGTTTATTTGAAATAGGGTATCTAAGAAACATGATTTGATAGTAAAGAACCGATATTTATTTTTTCCAACATTTCTAGTCAATCATGAGCTTGAAATTATTTGGTAAAATTAATAAAATCTTAACATTATAAAGTTTAACGAAAGATTGATTAACATGAATCGTTTAGCAAGTCAAGCTGTTTTTAATTTTAAATACTAACTAATCCTATAAAAGAAAATTTTACAAATATATTATTTGAGTCTATTATTTATAGTTCAGTTATAAACTTTTTGGTTGTAGGGTTAGAAAAACTGAAAATTTTATATTTTTTAAAACGTCTGAATTAAAACATATTTTATTGAAAAAAATAAAGTGTTAATGTAATAGTTTATTAATATAGTTCTAGCACATTTTAATTATTATTTGATAAGCCCATTTGTGGTAAGTGAAATTACGAGAAAACAGCTGAACTGATTTTGACACAGCATCACATATCTTAAAAATTATGGGTCAATCATTCCGGCAAGGAAAGGAGCTTACAACGAAGCCACTACGTTTCTAGCGAATCTCCAGTTTTTATACTGTGTACGCTGCAGCTCATTCGAATGGTAATTCTTTGCTTACATCACCATGGAAACCCTAATTTGAATATAATTGGTTATTGGCATATACAATATTTTTATTTTCTTAAACATAATAACTCAATTATTGTTTGTGTGGTATGGTTCAACAAGTAGATAAAAAGATAGCAGATGGTTCGTTTTAAATATATTAATCATGGCGTGAAGGGAAAAAATTAAACGCTTCGCTTTGCTTAAAATTAAATATCGAAAGCCCACAATAAATGAGAAAACGTTCACTTGACGAGTAAATCTTGAACTATAAGCTCGAGCGGGGCCTCATTATATATAATTTTTTTCAAATAGAAAGTATTGAACACATTTTAGTGGCGCAGTCTGCAGCCATCGTTGCAACAATCCATTATTTGCGCTATGATTTTGGTGACTGTTATCACAAAATAAGTTGAGGATACATAACATAATGAAAATAAGATTGGCAAAGAAAATTATAACAACTGATATTATCTTAAAGGTAAGCATACGAGTTTCTTAAGGTATGATGTTTAATTAAGGTTTAAAGGCATCGCAACTTCGAATAAACTGCTACGAATATTTTTCAGTGTTGTTAATATAATCAGTAACAAAAAAAACAAGAATATTTATACCGAATTTCACAAAAAGTATTAGGAAAAAGTTTTGGATTAAGTATAAGCTTTTTTTAAGTATTAGATTTCAATTTTTATTTTACTATAAATATTAAATATTATTATTAAATAAACTAAGTGAACCGATTAAATAAGGCTTATTAATAAACTAAACTGAAATATTAATGAACAATATTTATATTTATTTGTAAAATTCCTGATCAAAAGAGTTATTATGATAGAATAAATCAAGTAAAATACAATGAATTTACCTTTAATGTATTTAATACAACTAAACTATTTAATGAAATATAAAATATTATATTGCTTCATACAATAAAATATAGAAAACTAAGCTAGATATAAGTCAATAAGTGCACTCCCTCTATTAACTACAAACCAAACACACATTTATTTTATAGTGTTTAAAAATCCACAAAAGTATTTAAAGATGGATTTGTGTATTGGTAATAATTGTCTTTGTACCTTTTAAAATCATTATTATGTGATGGTAAAACTCAATATTTTTTTCAAATACTCCTAATCAAAACAAACAATAAATAATAAAAATATTCCACAGATATAAGTCTATCCAAAATTGTATTACATTTTATTATTTATTTGTTAATTTACAGCTTTATTTATTCATCCTCTACTATTACCAATGTATTTCAACCTTATCCCTTATATTATACGTGCAGCAAACCTCCTTACTTATCCCGCTGATGGATGGCTACAGTGGAAAACATCTGACACTATAAAGAGCCTCATCAATATCATTCACGCCCAGACACCACTATCCCGTGCGCGCGCGCGCACACACACACACCTAAACAACAAAAAAACAACAGCTGATCAATAATTTCCTTCCCTTACGACAACAATACTCATAGAAAACGCCACAAGGTATCTACTATTTTTTTTATCACTTGTTATCAACCTTTACAATTCACAGTTTAAAATCACGTTTTTTATTCAATCCAAAAACTATTAATCAATTTTTAATCCTTTTTTATTCCATACTTTATTAAAAGCAATAAATATGATGTTGAAGTAGATATTCATTAATTAAAGTGAATTATCTTCTATAAATGGATATTTTTTTTAGCGAAACATTTTTATATGGGTGCATCGAATATAAAATAAGATTTTCTCATCAGATTGTGTTTTTGTTTCGGTTATTGACGGTATATTGTTTTGTGTGGTGCATTGTGGGAGCATCCTTTGTTTGAGTAACGAGATTTTAAATTGATTCAGATGCTTCATCGCTTCTTTAGATTATGAGAAAGATATTCGAAGCATAGTAAGAAGAAAAAAAAGGGGCTACGTAGACTTCGGAAATATTTGAGCACGAATTCAATACTCAATAACAAACATTATTTTAATAATTATAACTATCGCGTAACAAATAAATAAATTATATATAATAAGAATAAATTGTGACCAATAGTTTAACTAAATTGGTAAAACTCAATTAATTGATTGTAATATATTTTTTATTATATTTGTATAAATATATATGCCTAGTAAAGAAACGTGCTAAATATTAATGGAAATGTGTATTATACTTTTATCTTTTTTTACTCTCTTGTGAATCACGTGTATTTAGGGAAAATTTGTTTCTAATTTTTTTTAAATTTTAATGATGTTTCAACAATTTGTAAAGCAGCATTTCTCAGTTTGGTGTGGTGTTAGTGTCAAATATATTTAACATTATTAAAACATAGATATTCTAGCCATTCATTGAATATAATTGAATTACTTAATTAATTAATGCGTTGTAAGCAAAAAAAACAACACAGAGTAGCTTGTTTAATTGCTGCAAACATTTTAAAATATAGCCCGACTATAAAATATATTGGTTTTTGGTGTCCTACATTTCAGTTCATTTATCCTACCCTCTGATAAATTATATCATATCCAACTCTCACTTATCAACTACAGTTTGAGGGGCCTATCTTTCAGTTCATCTGTACTAACCTCTGTTAAATGATACCATATACAACTTTCTCACCTATCAATTCAATACAGTTAAAGTTCCTACCTTCTGTAAAATGAGACCTGCACAAATGTCCTACGGTTAAAATATTCCAAGCATGAGATCTGATATATAGTCAACGGGCAATACACATACTCCAAATAAAATATATTCTTCTAGCACACATTATTTTCTAAAACTAATGTACTCATCAACCCGGTGTAATCCTTGGTTCCATCTTATTCATCAGGAACCTAGAGATACTAAGCGCGTAAGACAAGAAAGTCCAATAAGTGACTTTTTTCAAGTTCTAACAAGATTACAAATAAGTCAAAACATTAATCTCAATCAAAAGCACATTTCTCGTTGGAAACTGATCCATCATTTTCTAGGGGGGTGGGGGGGGGGCGGGAAATAGAAGGAGAATGGTGAAATAATTATTTATCCTATAACTCTACGTCTCAATACGAGATTCATCCTCCATTCCATGAGATAGTAATGTTTGCCAAATATAAGGAGTGGGAAAGTTTGGTATCTTGTAATTGGGAATAGAAACAGACAGGGATGGAAAGGGGTGGGGGGTGTCCGAGAGGGAGTTTTGAGGGGGTGAATTTGGAGGAGAGTTTGAAATTGGGATTGGGAGTGGCATCAAGGGTTAGTTTGAGGAGGTTGAGGGTGGATCGAAGATGCATTTCAAGCTACAAATTAAATTCAGAGTAAGAGTGTAAGTGTAAGAAAGATAGGGAGAAAATTAAAGGGAATAATGTAAATGTAATCAAAATGAGTAATTCCCGTCCTTCCCTCCCCTCTACCCCCCACAGCAGAGACTACGTAGACCTATATATATTATTAAAAAAATCAAAACAATATATATTTATGGAGGTTAGCTTTGTTTTTAAATATTTGAATTATGATATTAACTAAGATAAAATTAAAGGTTAACCATTATAACTTTTTCATAAAAAGGTAAGTATTATAATAGTGAGCATTTTTTATATCGGAAGTATGATATATCATGACGTTCTATGCACGATTGAAATAAATAGAGGGTTTTTCAGGACTACATCCTTGGCTGTCTGTTTGTTTGTCCACACCATTGCCGAAAGTGTAAACGTTTGTATAGATTTCATTCAAACTCTATATTTAGATGTGGTACGCTTATACCTGAAAGTTAAAATGTTTTTCTGGTTATAGCTTGAAAACTAAAAGGTATATTGACTATTCATTTTGGAAAATTCAAAATATTTCGAAAATGACTATAAAATTCTGTTCAAAAGGTTTACCTGGGAAGTGTTTATGATGATAAATAACACTGTATATTTATTTTTTTAGGAGAAAAATTAAATCAATCTTATCTTATTGATAAGGGATAACCTATTTTTGAATATATTTTTTTCATTATCAAAATATACTATGAGAAATAATGTACGAATGTATCTGACCATTTGATTACTTATTCCGTTTATCACAAAGATTATTAACATCTTAGGTTTGATTCCAAACTTAGAATTTATGTAAAATATGAATATATCTTTGTTACCTTATTTGTCATTTAGCATTTATTCATGATCCATTTTTTATTTTAATTTTATTAATCTAGCTTTAACCATCAATATTTAACCAATAGATATTAAATATTGTAAAATTATTTAAATAAAAACAAAAAATTAAAAACAATTAATTTATTTCGCATAAACATAGATTATTAGTCCATTAATTGATAAAAACTTATAATTTATTTCTAAACCCCAGATAACTCCAGATCATTATAAGAAACGTATACAATACATTAATAAGAGATAAAACTATAGGCCTATATATTTTGTTTGTGACACACAAAGCTTATAAAATACATACCTCTATAATACATCTAAGAAAGCTATTTGGAAATAACTTTTATAGAGTGTTAATTTTTATATTTTGAATGAAACTTTGAGTAAACATATACTTTTTAAAAGTAATTATAACTTTACAATACTTTGCTAAGTGTTCAAACGCGTAATTTTTAAATCAACTGCTGTCCTTGAATTAAAACATTATTTAAGGTATTTAACGTGCACATTCCTAATCAACTGATTATATCAACACTCGAGTAATAGATTAATTTAAATATACATTGAACACAACAACCGGGACCCCCTCCCCCAGCTGTTAATTCATCACTGGGAAAGGAAAAACACAAATTTCCCTCGTTTATAAATGTTTTGGAAATGCTGGGTTTCAAACCTAGGATCTTTTAATAGATAGAGACACGCTATCAACTTAGCCGAGATGTTGGCCTGTCCAAATGTTATTCTCATCTGTTTTATTTTGAACAGCTTGTCCAAAAAATTTAAAAAAATAAACGCACTGATCCATTACATATGGTTTCACGAAAGGACACATTCTGTATTTCCGAGTGAAGCGGGAGAAATGGTCAGAAAAGAAAGAGAGAGGGAAGGAGAACACGCCAATTAGATAGACAGTAGTGTCCATGACAAAGACAAATTAACGTCCAAAATGGCGTCGTGGGTTGTGTAAGGCCGTCAGCAGTGGTGTGATGTGCCTTTCTGCCATACGACCTGTAACGTCAACTTGAGAGACCCTTATCTTAAGGTGCTATTTGTTTAAAAATTTTAGGGACAATAGCTACCCGAAAATATATCAATGTTTTATACATATTTTGATCCTAAATTTGTTAAATAAATTAGTACAATCTAAAATTAATATAGCTTGAATAAAATATAGTTTAATTAAGTATGCAGATTAAAGTTGAAAAATAATATCAAATCTTGGCCAATGACGAGTATTTCTATCTAGCTTCAACTTTTTTTCTCTCCCAAATTTTGTCTCTAACTATATTTCAGATCTTTTTTAAAAAAAGGGTCACTTCATGAACCAAAACTTAATTTATTGACACTGTTCAGTAAGATAAATATATAAGACTTGGCTATAGAGTATAGAGTGTATTAAGTAATGAAGACCTTCTACGACTTTAAACTTGTGATTTTAAAGTTTATCTTGTCCCTGAAAATGTTAAGAAAAAAACAATGGTCACGTCCCCCTAAATGATCCGTCCCTTTATTTAAAAGGTACCAGTACTAAATACGCCCATCATTTAAGGTTAGGTAAGACTAACGAGTTATAGAAAAAGTACATTCATAATAGCGTGGACAGAGAATATAATAATATCGGTGAGCCCAAGTAATAAACTAACCTCAATTCAACTGAATAGAAGGTGAACCCAAGTAATAAACCAACCTCAATTCAACTGGCTAGAAGGTGAACCCAAGTGATAAACCAACCTCAATTCAACTGGCTAGAAGGTGAACCCAAGTGATAAACCAACCTCAATTCAACTGGCTAGAAGGTGAACCCAAGTTATAAACCAACCTCAATTCAACTGGATAGAAGGTGAACCCAGGTGATAAACCAACCTCAATTCAACTGGATAGAAGGTGAACCCAAGTGATAAACCAACCTCAATTCAACTGGTTAGAAGGTGAACCCAAGTTATAAACCAACCTCAATTCAACTGGATAGAAGGTGAGCCCAAGTGATAAACCAACCTCAATTCAACTGGCTAGAAGGTGAACCCAAGTGATAAACCAACCTCAATTCAACTGGCTAGAAAGTTGAACCCAAGTGATAAACCAACCTCAATTCAACTGGCTAGAAGGTGAACCCAGGTGATAAACCAACCTCAATTCAACTGGCTAGAAGGTGAATCCAAGTGATAAACCAATCTCAATTCAAATGGCTAGAAGGTGAACCCAAGTGATAATCCAACCTCAATTCAACTGGCTAGAAGGTGAACCCAAGTTATAAACCAACCTCAATTCAACTGGCTAGAAGGCGAACCCAAGTTATAAACCAACCTCAATTCAACTGGATAGAAGTTGAACCACAATTAATAAACCAATCTCAATTCAAATGGCTAGAAGGTGAACCCAAGTGATAAACCTACCTCAATTCAACTGGCTAGAAGGTGAACCCAAGTGATAAACCAACCTCAATTCAACTGGCTAGAAGGCGAACCTAAGTGATAAACCAACCTCAATTCAACTGGCTAGAAGGTTAACCCAAGTGATAAACCTACCTCAATTCAACTGGCTAGAAGGCGAACCCAAGTTATAAACCAACCTCAATTTAACTGGATAGAAGTTGAACCCAAGTAATAAACCAATCTCAATTCAAATGGCTAGAAGGTGAACCCAAGTGAAAAACCAACCTCAATTCAACTGGCTAGAATGTGAACCCAAGTGATAAACCAAACTCAATTCAACTGGCTAGAAGGTGAACCCAAGTGATAAACCAACCTCAATTCAACTGGCTAGAAGGTGAACCCAAGTGATAAACCAACCTCAATTCAACTGGCTAGAAGGTGAACCCAAGTGATAAACCAACCTCAATTCAACTGGCTAGAAGGTGAACCCAAGTGATAAACCAACCTCAATTCAATTGGCTAGAAGGTGAACCCAAGTAATAAACCAACCTCAATTTAACTGGCTAGAAGGTTAACACCAAGTGAAAAAACATCCTCAGTTCAACTGGCTATAATTCAATTCGACATTCTTCGTCAACGGCGACCAAGTGTAGGGCCCTTCTAACACCTTAGACCATTTCCTATCAATTAGTGACACATTCAAAATATTTGTATTTCCTTATAATTAATATTTTCACGCAAAAGAATGTTGAAGGGTATTTGCAAATAAGGAAACTGATAGGCAATGCCACATCTTGGAGTGTTTCCAGGGTAGTCAGTGCCTGTTAAAACTCTACCTGTGAGTAGACTATATATAGCCTCTTACCTACATACCTCAAATTGGAATTTATTTTTATCGACACCTGGGCTAAAAAGTGTTTTACTGAGTGATGAGAACATTCACAGATCAACCAACCAATTCAACCAACTCTGCCTACTCTGACAACATTTTGTGCTACGTCACCGTTGATAGGCTTACATTCTGTTAGTTCCCCAAGTTATCTGCACACGGGGTGTGCAATCCCCCGACATGGCATCTCCCCGACCCTCTAGATGGACTGGTATTCATCGGGCAATCAGACTAATCGAACTCCTCGGTTCTACCAGTGACAGCGACTTATCACACCCCAGCTCCTGAAATACCACGCAACAGCTAAAACTACCGCGAGGTTTTTTTTACCAATGGTTGGCGCGCCTCACTCTCACTAGGAATGGACTAGGCTCACTCCTGACCGGATACATTCAAACAAAATCCCTCAGTAGTACAGATCATTTTTAATCAAACGCTTGTGAAATTATCAACTATCTTGATCATACCTTGAGCATTACATTAGGTAGTTTATGTAGAATAGCGATTTTTCTTGTTTAAAAATATTTAGAGTGACATTTGTATAAAAAGGAATCAAGTAGCTGTGTTTTATTCACATATTGCAAAGGCTTTTAAAAATAGTTGTCCTGGTAATAGTGATATTTCCTTTTGACATGAAACGATAATAATAATAATAACACGAGAAGTTAGTACCCATCTCGTGTCGTAGAGTGATTCCAGGGTAGCTTAAGCTAGTTTAAAATCTATATGGGAATTGAACCCCAGTAAGAACACTAGTTGGTCAGGTATCAAAGAAAATATATTCCCCGTGTCGGGTGAGTTGATCTTAGCTATGATTGGTCAAATGGGGACCAAGGGGTTTGTAACATATTACAAGTACAGTTTTAAAAATATCTGCCTAAGCTGGCGATATTTCACGACACACAAAATGCTTAATACTAATTCAACACCGAAATCTAACTTCTATGTGAGTGGCTCACAGTCCGTATTTGCACTAAATTGGCTTCGAGGCTGTAACCTTCCGGTCCAGTGATCACAACCACTAAATGAATGTTACCCTCCTCCCTCTCTTTCTAAAAAAAAATACAACTCACCCCTTTCCTCTTTCCTAAAAACTCCTCTTGCCTACCCCCTTCTCTAAACACCACACACACAAACACACACATACACCCCTGATTAATGCCCTGCTAATCAATACTTTGAAAACATTCCAATTAAATTCCATTCCACCCTAGTACCAAAACTCAGCAGCCTGGAGAGAGAGAGAGATAATGAGAGGGGTGGAAGGGGTGTGGGTGTAGCAAACCTTGCTTATATATGTTGAATCCATTTCAGGAGGAGGACTGCAACTTCTCTCTCTATCTATCTACTCTCGCGACAATACACCCGTGTTATGCGAACGATGGTGAGACAGGAACCCTAGGCCTCCGTCAAATCACGCATAGTTGCGGAGAGAGGCATTTACCCCCCCCCCCCNNNNCCCCCCCCCCCCTCCTCCGAAACAACCAATCGCATTGTTTCAAAAGGCAGGCATGCGTGTGTATGGGAGAGTTATGCTCTCGTATGTGTGTGTGTATGTGTTTGTTGAAGAGGGATATGCTTACCGAGTAATGGGGCTCAATGTTTGGTTCGGTGTGGATGTATTGAGTGTTTAAGGGGGTATGTACTCGTGTGTGTGTGTGTGTTAGTGTTTGGTTGTTGTTTGGAATGTTTCGGTGGTAGTTGAGAAGAGGTATGAGTGAAAGGGGGGCAGGGGGGTGATACCCATACATTTAGGGGGTACACATGTATTTTAAAGGGAAGAGAAATGAATAGAGGGTAGCAATCACTCTGGGACGTCTGGAATGTTCAATTAATACACAATATATTCAGTAACTTTTGATCGAAGCGAATCTCAGATTCCGTAATTTACTTACTAGCTTATTGTTATTATTTCTATCAGCGCGTCTTACTTAATACCTGTTCAGATAATACGCACTTATTGTTAATATTAATATTGGTAGTAAAAGCCTATTGGTAAATTAATATAATGGGTAGAGATGAGGAGGTTATCTTAAGATGGGTTCTAGAAAACACTAAATAAGGGCTGTTTTTTTGCAGTTTTTGGGGTTAAGAATTTTTATTTGCCAAAATAAATAAAATATTACTCCAGTTGAAACATAGACTTTAATTTTCTTTGCATGTTGCCTTAAACCATCTTGAATACCTGATATGAGCATAGTAGTATTAGATGAGAAACTTTTTAAATAAAGTTAGAGAGTTGTCATTAAATTTCAGGACACCTTTGACAAATATTCAAGAATTGTTGATATCACCTTGTGAGGAAAATTAAATTCTATGATCCTGCAAGAGCAATATTTTATTTATTTAGGCAGAAAAAAAAAATTTTTGCTATTAAAACTGCAAAAACGTTATCCTTAACTTACGTTCTCTACACCTTAATCTTAAAGGAAACTCAATAGGAATGTGTAAAATTTCAACTTTTATCTCTAGAAACCAAAATATTTGGCTTGGACCATAGGAAGCGTCCCCAATATCAATGTTGACAACAAAAATAAAAATAAAATTCAAATATATATAATATTTTGTACACATATGAATTCATACAACTATGCACAATACACTTTTTTAAACACTATACAATATTTTGAAAAAAAGATTTCACTTCGATTTAGTCTCGGAGATATTAAATTTATTTGATTAAAATTTGTATATAATCAAAAAAGGAAAAATTCACACACCATAAAAAGCGTGAGTATATGATAAAAACAACAGAGATAATCAATCCCAGAACACGTGACCAATACTCAAAATCCTATACCCCTGTAAACGTTGACTAGACCACTCGGCCAAAATCATAGTTAACCTATTATTATTGTTATTATTATTAGCACCGCGTCTTACTAACCGTTCGGGTTATACGCCCTTACGCTAATGTGTAATGGTAGGGTGATTGTGAGATGAAATGGAGGACCTACAGTTTAACGTGGAATCCGAACCACGGTGGAGACCTGGCATTCCTCACATTCACAAGATGTCTTGTCAGAGGTGAAGGAAGGGTTTGGTAATCAGATAAATCTTTGCCGGGACCGAGGATTGAACCCCAGCCGCCAGCATAGAAGTCTGACACCTTACCCCTAGACCACCAGGTCACCTCTTCAGTTAAACTATGAGTGTTCGCAATTACTTTATCTTGTGCACATCTTCTTTATAGCTTAGTGCCACGATTGCAAATCAAATAAAATTTAAAATTTATTTGGTCAGCTTTATAATTATATTTTTTTTTTACTAGATTAAGTATATGATCACACAGAGAGAACAGATTGGAGATGATTATTTGGAGATTATTTCGAACAGCATATCATTTGACAGGATTCATGAGTTTAAATATTTAGGAACAGTTTTAACTAGAAATAGTGATATTAGATTGGAAATTAGGAAAGGGATACAGTCGGTAAATCCGTGCTATTACTCGATCAATAAGGTTTTAACTTCTCGCCCACTTTCAAGGAATGTAAAACTAAGTAAAGCTGTACAAAACAATCATTTTACTGGTTAGTTGTTCTCTATAGTTGTGAAACATCTTACATGATGAAAATATATTTATGGTTTTCGAAAACAAAGTACTTAGAAATATATTTTGTCCAAAAAGGAATTAGGCTACTGGGGAGTGGATGAGGTTAAATAATGATTAGTTACATATCCTGTACTTATCAAAAGATAAAGTTAGTTTAATTAAGTCTCGTTGATTAAGGTGGGCATGCAATATATAGCGAGAATGGGAGATTCTAGAATCTTGTTCAGGGTAATGACTGGCAAGCCCATTGGGGAAAAACTATTGGGAAGACATAGACGCAGATGGGAAGATAATAATGGATTGAATATGAAAGATATAGGATGTAGTGAGGTGGATTGGATATAACTAGTTCAAAATTAGAATAGGGGCCGTACTTTCGTAAGCGAGGCAGTAAAAGTTTGAGTTATAAATTAAGTGAGTAATTCGGATGTTAATAAAATAAAGATGGGACGCTAACATTCTTAATTTGATCGAATCTCTCGAATACATTAGGATTCGAGATTAGTAGAAGTATAAAATAAGTCTTTCGAAAACGATCATAAAGACCTTGACTTTATATAACACTTATTTTAAGGCATACGGAATCATAGACTAGAGTATTTGGTAGAGTACGGTATACAAATAAAAAAAATTAAAATGTAATTAAAACTTTTTTTAGTAAAAATTGTATTATAAGCATTTTACTGAAAAGGTATGTTTTTTGTCACTTAGGACTAAAAAGACACGACCAGACAAAATAAATCGTAATTTTTAAAGATTCGAGAAATCTAATTTGGCTTCGATATTAAAATGAAAATTTACTATTAAGATTTGAAAAATATAAGATTCAAACAATCTGTATAAAAAAATATAAACATGATTCTTAAAAGTTTAACAGAAATCCCCTACACATTACATTTGTATAGAAATTAATGAAAATTTTCTTAATATTTGATATATATGCTTTAATCTGACTATAAGTCCTAAATTGACTCTTCTTAATGTATTTAGAACTATATCAGTGAACAACTTTAAAGTGTACATATTATTATCTACACTAATATTACAAAGAGGAAAGAGTTGATTTTTTGTTTGTAATGGATAAACTCAAAAACTACTGGACCTATTTTAAAAATTATTTCACCAATATAAAGCTACATTATCAGCAAGTAATATAGACTATATTTTATTTTGAAAATTTAATTTATTCCTCATAAAAATGTCGATAGTCTTACACAAGGTATAAGAAATTGCCTAAAATATGCTTTCTCCACGTGCGCTGCAAAAACTATTGGTATTACATTAAAAAAATACTATACATATTGAACGTTCTCACTAATGTGAACAAAAAAGTCCGCGAGACAATATATGTAATTATTATAGTTATGTTACAATAGACGTTTTTTGTTGAAATTAGTCAACTAAAACACGGATGCGAACAAAAAGTGATTATATCCATATCATGATATGAATCCTTATTCAAATCAATTATTTAATCAAAACCTTGATCTCCCCGTCATCGGCAGTCCAGTCTACTGCAAGAGCGTTGTGTTAGACCACGCAACCCCTGAAGCGGGTGTAATGTGTAGCTATAAATGGTTATAGAGACAATAATTTTTTTAAAATTTAAATTTATAGTTCTACGCGGGAAAAATATGAATAAAAATATCTCTTAGTTGGAGTATGTTATGTTTCTTATAAACATGTCACTTTTCCAAATTGAAGTGAAAAAAAAGAAAAAAGAAAATAACAATGATTTTCAGAAAGTGATATAAAAATATTTTTCTTCAATATTCCCAAAAAGAGCATAATCCATATGATTGTATGTATAAAATAAATATACTTTATAAAAAAAATTCTTTCATCTTCAGAAAAAAATACAGTTTGACCTGAAACGATTTTTGATCTCTCTGCTCTGTTGTTTATTGCGTCCTTCTTGATATTCTGAACCATTTCCCAGCAGATTTTCTCGTCTGCCTCTTTTCACCGAAGAAAAACATTGGCGACGCGTTATGGATAAGCCGCGCTATAGAGGAAGTTAGGTCAGAGCGAAAGGGGGACAGGGGGGCGGTTTATCTCTGAGAATCGAACTCTATTTATGTGGGCGAGGTAGAATAAAAACTTTTGTAAAAGGGAGGGTATAATAAGGGGGTAAAAATAACTCCAATTTAATAATTTTGTCTCATACGAGTTCTTTAGAATGGTGTTAAGAGAGGGAAGGAAAATGTTGTACAGACCATAAAAAAAAAGTAATTGGTTGAGGAGAAAAATAATAATTATATAGGAAACGATTATTATGTTTGTGTGAAGGGAAAACTTTATAAGTGCTGGACGAAGTTGAAGCGAAGCTTGAAGCATGTAAAATAAAGTAAAGGTAGAAGTTGAGGATAAGATTTTGGTTGGTTTATAACAATACTTTTGTTTTTTAAGTTTTGAACCATCTATTAAGAGCGTAGGCCTATCTGTAGATAAATTATTATTATTTAGCACCACGTCTTACTATCCGTTCGGGTTATACGCTCTAAGTACTAGTTACGCTAATGGATTAGGAATTGGGAAGGTTCAATTAGAGGAAGTGAACTCGTATTTTCATGGAGGGAGAGTGGAAAACCATTTAGGAAACCCCCCCAGTTCACCCGACCGAGATTCGAACCTCGATCTCCCCGTTCTCAGCAGTTGAGCTCAACACGGACTAGCGCGTTAGCCAACTACGCCACCGAGGTGGGTCTGTAGATTAAGAAAGGGGATTTCGAGAAAAATACAAAGTACACTAAATTATTTTGTGTTGACATAATTGAATGTATCTAGACTTACTTTGCACAAGATGTCTCAAATAAAAACAGCCGCTATGTATAGTTTCAAAGAATAAACGTTTACGAGCCCATGAGAACTCTGCACGGACAGAATCGTAAAATCCACTTTTTTTTTGTTCATGTTCACATAAAACGTAAAAAATTTTCAAACTCTTGAGATCGATCGATTATTTTCACAATCACAATATTTTTTCTTGATATGGCAAAGTAAAGAATTGTAGCTTACTTTACATATTAAATTGGTTCTAGTGACACAGGAAAAGGATACTTTATATGGCAATATTGTATTCATTCGAATTTGGATCGATAAGCCTAAGTACAAATAATCTATACCCCCTCAAAATTTAAGATAAAATCATATTGGTGAAGAGAAGTATTTTGCATTAGTTACATATTTGTATCAAATTTCATTTAAAATTCATAGTGAACTTTAAACAAATTTCTTTTAACTATGTAGAAAATGCTTCTAATGACCAGAAAATCCATTTCCTAGTACTTTCTAAAGAAACCTGATTTGCTCAAATATTTGCAGCGGGAGTACATATCTTTCTTACAAAGCTTCGCCAACACACCCATACAACTTCAATTAAAATTTTACACTTGATAACCCTCCCCCCCCCCAAACAAAAAACAACAACATAAACGATCATATGTCTCTTATCGTTCACCATTTTCAAGTTGGCGTATAAAGAGATGTCAATTTAATCCCGACATCAACCTGTCGCCATAAAGATGTGTGCAAGGAATTTTCCATCTTCGCACCATGTAATCCTTACACATTGTCCCCTATACGGTTTCAAGGAGAAATGAAAACAATAACATTCCCATCTTTATGACACCCATTCCCAACATATGCAACCACACTGACAACGATTCTTTCCATTCTTGAGGGGATAAATAATAACACTGGGAACGGGCATAAAATACCATCATATTCTCGTGCAAAAAAGCAGCTTTCTTCACCAAAATATATATATTTTATGTATTAATACAACAGCGGAAAAACCAAATAATATTACACAGAATATAGTCCCCACATATATTAACATTTTTCTCTACCTTCAAGTGAACCAACCATCCCCCCCAAAATACTAAGTTGAGCATGTCACGTTGCCTTGACAGTTACTTAATGACATTTTCAGTGGGTGAAAGGGGCGGGGGGGGGGAGAGGTAAGGGGACTCAGCTCCCCTGTACTCCTTCCCATTCCCGACATCACTACAATAACATCCCCTTACCCACCCACCCCAGCAGGGTAACAGTATTACGGAGAATGACAGCAGACCTGGACGCAGTTATTAATGTGGACGACGATGACAAATGACGAGCCGTCTGCAGCAAAAGCAAGACTGATATCCTCCGAAACTCTGCCCCATACCACCCACCACAACTGCCATACACCCCCGCCACCACGTCCCACCCCTCTTCACCCTCTATATTCCATAACTCCCCACCCCCTTCCTTGTGTCAACCTATCATTTTGTTTCCCCTGTTGAATAGAGTAGTGCCTATAGGTACAAACTTATTCATGAAATGTCTATCTAAATATATTTTTTATTTTTGATGTGAAAAAAACTTTTGGAATCCTATATTTATTTTTTAGCAATATGTATTATTACCACGATGTATTATACTTTTATGTACTAACTAAGCCGTTTTTTAGGGACAAGTAAGTTTATCTCGATAGGAAATGTATACGTATTTGCGTGGAGGGAGAGTGGAAAACAACTTTAGAAAAACCAATCTCAGTAGGCGTACACCCGACCGAGATTTGAACTTCAATCTCCCCGTCCTTAGCAGTCTAGTCTACTGAGAGAGTGGTGCCTTAAACCATACGGAAACTGAATCAATTTTAAAGACGTATTAAATGCTGACGTGTTCATGGGATACTTGACTTAAACGCGATAGTTTTACTCGCTTTGAATTTTCATTCATAATTATTTTCAATATTGAACAGGTATTAAATTTTTTATCTCAATATTCTCACTGGTGCTCACGGGGTTTAAGGCATCTCACAATAAGTTAATTTACCTGTGATCGGAGGTCAGGAATTGAATCCCAGATGGGTTTAGCCTGGATAGGTATATTTTGCTAATTTGTTTTCCAAGTAAATGCGGATAAATTTTCTCTTAAATTATTCGTTAGTCAAACCCAGCCCACTAATCTTTAGAAATGCGGATGGACTGGAAGGAAAGTGAGACGCAGGGCAGAGATCAAAGAAAAATCATTATCAATGAGGTTGACCTCACTGGTCTTGGGGTAAAATGCTCGCCTCAAGAACCAATGTTCTTGGGCTCAAACCCAGTCGAGGTTGATAGATCTTTCTTGATTGATAAAAATCCGTAGCACAACTTCCTTCGGAGGAGAATAAAAACCATCGGTTCCATGTTGACTGTGGCACGTAATAGATCCATTGGGGGGTGGGGAGGGGGGTGTAAAGATACCTTTCCTTGCAATACGAGTGAGCCCTTTCACTCATTTTCATAGAAATTATCGTTTACTGATATAATTAGTTGATTTAGAAAGTTCATGTTGGATGCCGCAAATAAATTAAATGAATTATCCATATGAGTATTTGGGTCATTAGCACACAATCCCCCAGCCATTAATTCAGTACTGTGGAATGTGGAGCCCAAATTCATCGACAATAACGTTTTCAAGATGCCAGGAGTAGAACCAAAGATTCTTAGATCATCAGAAGAAGAAAATTAAAATATAGAAATATTTTTCCTTTAAAAAATGTATTTCTTATACTGGCTGCCCAACATAAATGATCAGAATATTTTGTTTCAAGAATTAAAGCCAGCATTCACCTGAATAATAGTAAAGTAAAATTCGAGAGAGAAGGAAAGAGCAATATAAATAGAAGAGCTAAACCTGTCTGGATCAAGTTTCCATCGTAGGAATAGGCACTCCTTCTAGATCATCACTCTGGCAGCTATAAATATTGTAGACAAAACTGTCTTACACTGGATATCATCTGTGAGGGACCTGCATGGGAAAACAACGTTGTCATTCTCTCGTTTTAGTTTGGTCAATCTACCCTCAAATATAAGACAAAAATCACAACTGTTGTTAGTCCGGGTTGCCGGTAGTTCCTTCTTACCTCAGCGCAGCATCTTCAGACATAACTGAGAGATAGGTGATTCGGCAACAATTAAATGAGAGAATCAAGATAAAACTTTTTTTACATAAGACCTGAAGTTCCCTCATCTATTATATTGGGTATAGTGTTATAGTATTCAGTTTAATGAAACTTAAGTAATAATAGTTTTTTGGTCAAATAATGACCTTGCATAGTGAAAGTATTCACATAGCTCTTATTTTATTTAATAGGCCCACTAGATTCCCAAATTTTGTTCCAATAAGAAATAATCAAAATGTTGTGTGACAATCTAATATAACAAATTTTGATCAATAGTAGAATAGTGTCGGAAAGAAACTTTTATAACACTAACGGTTTTTCCCGGTAAGAGTTGATTATATATATAATAAGGACAAGACTTGGATATTAAGCGTAGAATCTAATGTTGTTAACATGATAAAAATCCAAAGATTGAAAAATATTGCATTAGGTAAATTAGACAATGAATATACAAGTGCAATTTTAGGATACAGTGTTCATAAATAGAAAAGTTTGACTTGTAAATTCTAGTGCAGTTGTAGAAAGTATTCAATTTGGCTGTTTTATTTACAAGTAAAATATCAATATATAAAATGTTTTCCCTATTGTTACAACAACGATTAATACACACACTATTTTAAAATGATTTAGTGACAGGCTTAGTTAAATATTAAAATATCAGTTATTAAAAATAATGTATGGACAAAAAAAAATAGTTTGTTTGTTATGAGCTTTCTGAATTATAGTTAGGAAATAAATTAAAATTATGGAATGAAGAACAATATATACATTTTCTTAGGTTTTGAGGTTCAATATTACTGTAGGGCACTGCGTAGTTTAATATTTCCTGAACTAAAGAAGCTGCTGATTTATTTTATACCTACTCTTATATCTTGTAACAGTGTCTCAGTTTACAATGAACTCATTTGAGACTGTTCATATGTGGCCGTCTCCTAAACTCATTAATAGTTTTGTTTCCTGATCTCAATAATAACCTTGTCTCTTAACCTTAATAATCACCTTGTTTACTAACCTCAATTATATTTTTATCTCCTAACCTCAATAATCGTCTTGTCTCCTAACCTCAATAATCATCTTGTATCTTAACCTCAAAAATAGTCTTGTCTCTTAACTTCAATAATCATCTAGTTTCTTAACTTCAATAATCGTTTTGTCTCCTAACCCCAATAATCGTATTGTCTCTTAACTTCAATAATCGTCTTGTCTCCTAAACTCAATAATCGCTTGTCTCCTAACCTCAATAATCGCCTGTCTCATAGCCTCAATAATAGTCTTGTCTCTTAACATCAATAATCGCCTGTCTATACACCCTCATCAAAAGTCTATAAACATAATATACATGTCACTTACACGGGGGATTTGTTCATTAAAGAAGTATCCTGAACTATTTATGTACAAATAGCAAATAAACATTAAACTTCTAAAGTATTTTACCTATTGGTTGAGACTTATAGAAAATACTTATTGATTTACAAGTGATTGTAATCTACAATTAGCTTTATGAAACTAAACTATTATCTTACTGTAAAAAAAAGTTGTAAATTATAACATTTCACTTGTAATAATAAGTGTTAACGTGTTACATTAAGAAATAAAATTTTATCATTTCTTACAAATTTACAAGTGAATTATCTTGTAAATTGTAGACTTGTAGCTTTATGAATCAAACATTTCTCATTTATTACAAATTTGCAAGTGAATTATCTTGCAAATTGTAGACTTGTAGCTTTATGAATCAAACAGTTCTCATTTATTACAGATTTGCAAGTGAATTATCTTGTAAATTATAGACTTTTAGCATTATGTAACATAATCTTCTCCTTTATTACAAATTTACAAGTGATTTATCTTGTAAATGGTAGACTTGTTGCTTTATGAGACAGTCCCTAGCGCGTGTAAAGGACTTAAAATATTCGTAGCAACGCCTTAGTGAAAGGTATTAACTTCTCTTCAAACATTGTGGTATGGAAATGACCATGCAAGTCATAAACCTTGAAATATTGACAGGAGAGAAGGCTTCACTCTTTTATAAAAAAAATATTCTGGCTAAGTATTTTTTTTCTTTCTCTCTCTGTTCCTATTTAAATGTATGTCCAGCGAGCCAGTACTGCACTATTTACAACAAACAACAACATGTTGTAGTAATACACACACATACACACACGACCACCATGAAAACTGCCTCTAGTTACACAAGGCTCTTTCTTGCTTTCATCTCAAGAAGTAAACACAGTCATAAAAGTTGCCGACAATCTTAGAGACGAAGAGTGGTCTATATCTTTTTCAGAATCAAGTAGTTTTTTTAAATTACTTAATCTACGATGGCTAATAACGGTTTAATGTTAGGGACATAAGCTACAAGGGTAATTTATTGAAAATATACAGCCACATTATCGTAGAGAGAGAGAGAGTACAGGATAACCACCAACCGTTAGTTCACCCAATCAAGAATAAACTTCTACTTCCCCGTCATCGGTGATTAAATCTATTTCCAGGCTTAAAAATTATATCAATTGTCTAAGGCAGCGTTTTTTTCATACAGCGCTCCGCGGAAGTTTGTAGGAAAATCAAAAAGCGAGAAAATAAATTGAGGAATAACAAAAAAATCTTTTTCAAAATCAACATTTAACACTATTTTTTTTAAAATTAGCACAGTTAATAGAATTATAGTTATTGAATTTTTGAACACAAATCTTAATACTCGTTATTTTAATTATAAAACCTCTCCTTAAGAGCTGATGGTGTACCGAGTACAATTTTAAAGCCTTGTTCAGTGTACAGTCAGTTGTAAAAGGTTTAAAATCACTGGTTTAAGGTCTGGTATACAGGGTGTACATGAACAAATGATACAACGCTTTAGGGGGGG
>CABFOW010001879.1:83356-107353 GCA_902141385.1 Timema californicum
AGAACCTTTTTAGTAGAAAATGGTGACAGAAGTGTGCAAAGGTAGGTATACAACTGTGATACTGAGGTGATACATATTTATACAGTGACATGGGCATTTACTGCTAAGCGCTACACACGTGTTCATAAAATTGCAATTTCACAGTTACCCATTGGTGCGGGTAATATAATATTTGATGTACTACAAAACAAACATTTGTACAAATCAAAAAGTATTTATAAAATCCAATTACAAACAAGTAGAGAGAATTTAAAATTCTTCATAATTTTTTATATTTCTTCTTTCAATCGAGTTCAATCAACAAACCAGCTGGGGTCGACGGATTTTTCTTGAGCGATATAAATTCGTTGCACAATTTTCTCCGGAGGGAAGTAAAGTCGTTGGTCCATTTCCATTGTATCATGTAAAATAACCCTTAAAATTATGTGAAAATACCTTTCCCGGCAAAATTGTTAAGTCCTTTCACTTTCTTTCATAGAAAATTCTCGTGTGCTGATATAATCAGTCAGTTCAGAAAGTGCACGTTAAATACCTCAAATAAAATGAATTAAAAAAAAAAGCAATGAACCAATATTTTCCAAGCACTTATATCGTTACTGTGCTAAACTCAAACAACAAACGACCCTTCCCTAAAATGAGGCAGAAAAGTTAGCGTTCTTTAACGGTCGGTTGGGGCGGTTTTGAATGTCTGATTAGCTACGGAGTCTCCAAGAAATGGGCTTTCTTTACATGGTGACTCCCCAACCTTGCTTGCAACTATTCCTCGTATAACCTTACCGGTAATACCTTTTAAAATATTATGTATTTATATTTAATTTAAATTGTAAATGCTATGTATTATTTAAACCAAAGTTATGTTTGCAAACAGTACTTGAATTAAACACACAGTTTTGATTAAATATTATCAACATATTACAAATTTAAGGAAAGAAACTTATGTTACATTTAGAAATGACTTGATATTTTTGCAATAAATACTTTACGTTAAAAGATTAGATGATACGCCTATATAAGATTGAACAAAATTAGTATATTTTAACAAATATTATATTTATTGTAGATAGATTATTCTACATTATTTTAACAAATATTAAATCTACTTTAGATAAATTAGTCTACAGTAAATATAATATTTGTTAAAATTTTATAATTTATTCAAACTTATATATCATCTAATCTTTTGACGTTAATATTGTTAGCAATAAATATCAAGTCATTTCCAAATGAAACATAAATTTATTTCCTTATATTTTTAGTAAAATCTTTTCTTACTATAATTATATATGAATATTATTAAAAATATATGAACATACAGTAGCCCCGTGGCTTCTTTGGTGCTGATTGACAGCTCACAACTGACTTCTGACAGTCAACATTTAGGTATATACCTAAATATTGACTGTCAAAAGTGACAGCTGCTAAACACATGTTTTTGCAGATCATCTGTTTCGGCGTAGTGATACGTAGTTTTGTCTGGTAACTTTTTAAAGCTGTCAGTCAGCACCAAAGAAGCCATGGGGCTACTGTAGTTTTATCTTTATAGATGATTTTCATCCAGAATTCGTTGAATGAAGAGTGGGAAACAAATTATGAGAGACTACCTTCACCTGGCCAGGATTTGAATCCCGACTTCCTCATCACTGTCAAAGCAGACTAAATTAACTTGACATTTACACCACGTGCCCACCTGTGCAGGTAATATATATTTATTGTTCGTCTAAAAGCTAAAGCTAGTTGCATAGTTGAGGAAAAAGAAGAAAAACCAGCCTTTCTAAATAAATACACTCCCCAAGTCTTACTACCCTTACAGGATATCCACATATTTACACTATTAAGATAGGGATGATGAAGACATATTTTGAGAGAAAAAAAAATCAACTTTATTTGTCGTTGGGAGAGTGTGGGAGAGTGTTTAAGAGAACCACACTCTCATTACATCCCATTGGTGTTTGAACTCCTATAATTTAGCGTCAACGGAAAACAAGACATATTTTGGCCTGGTGTATTTTTACGCATGTCACCAGTGGTGCGTGCTTTTTTTAAAAATAATTTAGATGTTTTTGACATATTTGTTACGTTAGTAAGTGGTTAAATTGGTTCTAATTTCTAAAGCTAAAAGAGTTTCTTCCTCCTTCTATAATGTTATATCCTATAATTTCTTAAATTTTGCCCATCTTTGACACCTTACTAGTGGTCTAATATGAATCATTGAACAAATATGATTAAAATATGTTTTTGTTTTTACTTTTTCATGTGTAAATATACCAATCAATTCATGACAGATTTCTACCTCAAATTATGATAAATATTGATATTTTATCTGCCTCGAATCCCTAAAGAGTGGGTTTTACCAATCAGTTTGTCCCTGGGGACAAAAATTATTTTATGGGTTTGGTTCAAACTTAATATTTAGATGTTATATGGCCATACTTCGGATTAATAAAAAAAATCAAATTCCTCAAATTAAGTGTCATTTATTTATGAATGATTTTTAAAAATTCAACTTTTCTTTTAAACTAGAATAAACGATTTTGTTTAAAATGAATATATAAAGAGTGTTTGGCGTGGCGAATACCAGTGTAAACTTGTATTTGGGTGAAATACATTTTTAATTGATATTAAAAAAACTATCACGGTTATTCCAAAAATGTTTTCTGTTAAGTGCTTTATCTGAAAAATAAGAATGCACATTCGTTAGTCTCTTAAAATAATTTTTAATGTAATTTATTGATGAATTGTTTTGAAAAAGGTTTGTGCCAAACTTTAAGGTACTGTTGATTGTGTCATACCATTTACTCAATAATCCCCCTGTACGGAATACATACTCTAGAAACACCTTGTAGACGCGTCTCTTCTCTCGTCATCTCCAACCCTTGGCGTCCATCAGCAGGCGTCACGGCGCCACCCCCTAACCTCACTGGTCCATCAGGCAGCGGATGCTGCATCTCTCCATCCCGCCCTATTCCATCCACCCCCACCACTCCCTAAGGAGATGGATTGACTACTTTGGGCGGCTGGGGAGCAGGATTGCAGGAAAGAAATAGTCTTCATGAGCAATGGCGCCGCCATCAGTTTTTGGTCGAGGTTGTCTAACGCATCGTTGTGAATATTTCAGACGAATTAAACTGTTAAGACAAAATACTAAAAAAAAACCTTTACACTAGCTAGCGTTATTTTTCATTATCTAGCTTTATTTGTTCTAGGAGCGAGTAGAATAGCTTAGAGTGAGTTAACCCTTATTGGCGTGGAGAGAGTATGTAAGAAACCCACTGCAAAACTTTAATTGAGCATATAGCTCAGAATTTAACGCTGAAATGTGATCAAGTGCAAAACAAGTATATCCTCATAGACCATATAGCCACCGGTGTGAACATAAAAATAGTAAAATATGTTTACATTCAACTAAATCCAATTATTTAGACACCCCACACAAAAATAAGCCTCAATCTTGTCTTGTCTAGTTTGTCATAGACAAAGAGATGGGGGCTCAAATAGCGGTTGGTTTTCCATAAATAATCTATAATTAAATGTGCCTATACTTCTCTAAATTGTATCCTCTACATATTTATTCTATTAGAGTAAATCTGCTGATAGTCTTGGCATATAAATATGTTGTGGTGCACGTAAATATAGTTATAATAGCTTATTATAAGTGATGGGGCTTGGACATGCAATGTGGCTAACGATCAATCCAAAATAATTCCAATTAAAAAACATGTACTTTCAATGTATTAATACGTCACAGCTAATTAAAATAAAATATATTATTATTGATAGGGTTGAGTCAAATGTTATATATTTTGTTCCAATGGCAAAGTTATCAGTTAAAGTGATCGGTACTTTATAATAATTATTATAATTATTCATTCTAAGAAGATTAGAATATATTACGATTCCACTAAAATTTTTTTTTAAAAAAGCCACACAACCTAATGGGGCACATACTTAATTTATTTCCTAAATTCATAGTTTATCATAACTTAATACACTTGAGTAACAATTTATTTACTGTCTATAACAACAGGAAAACCTAATTTAGCTTAAAACGTTTAATTAATCTATCTTACAATCAACCATAATTCATCCTTGTGCACCTTTCTAATAAAGTGTTTAAGGGGGGGGGGGGNTTTAATTTTTATTTGGGTCAACGATACCCTCATCCCTTCGTGGAAGAGGTTCATCAACACCCTGCTAGGTGGCAGCAGCAGTAACAACTTCACTGAACGCAATGCCATGAGTCAAAGAGCGATCATTTCTTTACTCGGCAACTAATATTAGATTTAAGTATATTTCACACTAAAATTATTGAACTAGAGCCATCTTAATTTAAACATTTGAATTAAGTTCTTGAATTGAAGGAATATACTAAACAATATAATACAACTAAAATCTTAACCATTCCAAGATTGCTTAAGGTTTGTTTTAATCGTCCTGACGTTCCATCAACTTTAATACCTAGAGAAGAGTATAGTACATTTTTTGTTGTATCTATTACTCGAATATATAAGTTGGATGGGTTATCTACATTTAGTAACGGTAATTTATTATCTTGGTTTTTATAAGGGGTTTAAATAACGCATCATTGCGGTCAAGGGCATCTATAGAATTAAATCAGACAATCTTCTACACCTCAACGCGAGCCCTGCACCAAATAGTACTGCTCCATCATACAAAGTGTACTGTAGGCGTACCATGTGGGACCCACTTCATTAGTGGACAGGTAACACGAAAAAAAGTGAATATGAACATGTGTACAATTTGACCTTGTTTTCTAGCTATATTCATGTTTGTACTCTTGTAATGTGGAGCTGCTTGACAAAATATGGACCCACCTCGGTGGCGTATTGACCAACGCGCTAGTTCCGTGTTGAGCCCGACTGCCGAAGATGGTTAGATCGAGGTTCAAATCTTGGTTGGGTGGACTATAGGTAGTTTTTCCTAAATAGTCTTACACTCTCCCTCCACACAAATTTGGGTTCACGTCCTCTAAATTTAACTTTCCCATATTCTTAATCCATTAGTGTAATTAATACTTGAGAATACTACCCGCACTGGTAGTAAGACTCGGTGCTAATATATATATATATAAATGAGGTGCTCAACATGGCCACGGTTTTACACTCTCCCTCTACGTAAATGTGGGTACATTTTATATAAATATTATCTTTCAAGTACCTATAACCATCAGCGTAATTAGTACATAAGCGTATAAACCGAACGGGTAGTAATAAGCTTTGCTAAAAAGAACATGGCCCCGTTCGGCCTGAATGCAACCATCTCAATGTATTTTTACAGTTTGTGGCATTCCACGACACGACTGTAGGCTTGCACCCAGGACAAGGGTGACTAGTTTAAGCCATTTGTATAATGTGTAAGCAGCTCTACATTATTGGAGTATAAACATGACTTTAAATAGTAAATAAGGTCAAATGTGACGCATGCTTATATTACATTTTTTCATGGTTTTTGTCTCTCTCGTCCACCTCTGAAATAAGTACCACATGTTTGAGTAGATTACTTATAAGCCTATACATATTTTATAATGGTACCTTGATTTAAATTTTTTTTTTATTAAAATAACAATTTCGTCTACATTTTTTTAAAATTAATATATAATTATTAGATTTAAACTTAATTTGTCTCGCTATATAATCATAAAAAAATATATGCATATAGTTGCTTTGCTTGGCTGAAGGAAAGGCGTAACCTTCCAATGGCCGGCTTACCTCGCAATTGAGGTAAGAATGAAACTACCATAAAAATAAATAAAAAAATAATGAATTATATCTTGTATTACATGTAGGAGGATTGATACAACAAACTTTTAGCAGAAGCACTTCCATTTAAATTAATGTAGAGCATTAAAATTATTTTAAACTATTCAACTATCTTGGCCCAAATTTACATAAAATAATATCAAACATTATCTTAAGTGGATTTGTTGAAATTTTTAAATTGTCACTTTATTATCGAAAATGTACTTAGTTCAACAATTTAATATACAATAAGTAGCTAGCCTGTTTTATATTTTTTAACATTAATACTAAGCTTATTGTGATGCCTTTAGCGGATTTGAGTAGTCATACAATATTATCAAACAGTTTTGAAAATTGTGAGAACCTTTGAATTAGTAAAGCATACACTGGTCAAATGGAAGAAATAATTATATTTTAATGCCCAACATAAGGTATATACTAAATTTGGTCCAAATCATCTGTTGAATCGATTTTATTTATAGAATTCTGCCACATTTAGGAAAAATCAGTATTTATATTAGACTTCTCAATATTATATTTCCATAGAACATAACTTTGCAAGCTAGACAGTTTTAATGAGAAGCAACCAATGCCTAATGTCTACTTTAGAGTACAAAAAAAATCCACTGAACTTTATTAATAATTCAAACGCCCTAAAGCTTGTCATAAAATTACAATATAAATGTTTAAATATGTTCTAAATATGTATGCACTGTGTTTGTTCAATATAATATAAATCTATAAAAAAAATATTTTCTTAAATATTTGTGTCATTACTCTTATTTAAATCGTAGGTTCTACAATTTTAATAGAAGTAGCGTAATACTTTGTATTACCTTTTTCGCACCAATCAATATTGACCAAACCTTTTTAGAGATATTTTTTAATCTTAAACTTATATTTTATATTGTTGCTAAACAATTTCTAGAATTTTGAATGCATGACTCAATTATCTGTGTTAATTTTTGAGTTACAAACATTATTACAACAACCTTTATAAAATACTTGATATTATTATCTCTCCCGTTGATATGAGCTGAAGGAAGAACTCATCCTAACTTAATTATGTCCTAATGTAGTTTGCCTATTATATGGATACCAAGTTTTTGAAAAGACTATTAAGTCCATTTATATTTTTATACAGCCAAATGCATGGCTTCATATTTTATTTGTGTATAGGCCTATATTATTTAACTTTGAACCGGTTAATATAGTTTGGTATGTCAGATAAAGGAAAATCATTCTTGGTGTGATGAATATCTTTATGATACTTTTATTTTTGAAAAGATGCACCAAATCAAAAGGTAGAAAAAAAGGTGTTTTGAAAGTTACCTAAATCCTGATTTTTATATGACGTTCACTTTTGACCACAAACATTGATCATAAGTTATTAATACCTGACATTTCCAAGAATATTTTAGTGATAAAGTTAATCTAAAATGTTTTCAAAAGCTTCCTTAGAGTAACGTTTAATTTTTCTTTAAATCATTAACTAAATGGATTAAGAATGTATATAAAATTTGTAATATATTTTTCCTCGATTTTTTTCCAAAATAAGTTTACAGATTTTAAATTACAGACTTTCTATGAAAATCATACCAAATAGGTTTTCAAAGTTTGGTCAAAATCTATTGAGTAATTCAAAAATTCAATGAACAAAACCTGCTCTTTCTCTTTAGCTCAAATCTATACTCACACATACACGCACACACATAGTTATTTGGTAGTTTCATAAGTAGTTTTTATTTTATTTTTAGTGATTTTATAAGTGAAATATTCCACAAGATCAAGGTTGTAACTTTTCAAAATCACACCCAGCCAAATTTATTATTCCACTAGTTGGAATTTAACTTTGGTACGGGTATACAATTAACAAAGTTGATTTCTTTATATTGAATGGATCACCTGTCCTGCACCATTTTATCTTATACTCGCGCCTACATAAATCCAACTCCGAATAACCGGTGGCTGTGATACGACGAAAGATCCAAGAATTCGGTTCAACTCACATGTCCATAACAGATTCAACCTTAAACCATGAGTGAAAAATTGGCCCTGAGCATAGGACGAATCTTGAATAGCTTAGTGGTAGAACATTAGATTGTCATGCCAAAGATCCCGGCTTCGATTTCCATGTCTAGATACCCTTTTATAACTAATTTAATTAATTATCAATTTGTTTATCTCTGATTTTCTTCTAAATTCTTTTCTAAACGTCATTAAAAGCCCTACAAAACTCCAAACAATTTATAACTTTGAATAAAGAGAAACTTCATGCCACACCTAGTAAACGCCCACATTTTTTGTATGTATATATATATATATATATATATATATAACGCTTTTGCTGTGCTCATCCTCCTTCCCCCCCTTCCCTATATTTCCCTCCACCTCTTTCCACCAGTCATGAAAACCTTTACTCTTAATTAGATATTAACGCCATTTGTCCGCGTCACTTACACGACAATTAAATCCACGTACGAGTGTTTGATTGAGCTGCATGCACCCCTAAGCCTAGTGGCGCTATCTTTAATTAAGCTCGGCCACCTCTTTTCATCTTCGTGCAGTATTTATGTGAGGCCATTAGTTAACTGTTGCCTCGAACGTAACAGCGCTGGGAGCTAGAATTAGTAGCTGATGGGACTACTGGAAATGTTACTAAAAACTCTAACGCTATAAATCTGTTGGAAGGAGCTTAAGATTCTATTATGATGCATCAATAATAGGAATAGATCAAGTAAGAACACGATAGTAATGATGGTTTAGAAAATACAAAAATGTTGGTGTTTTTCAGTTGTTACTTTTTTCTATATTAATGAGAGGCCTATTAATTTATACATCTCTATTCTATCATACATCGTAAAGGAAGAGAGCTCCTAGCTTGGCATTTTTATCAATTTAAATTGATTTAGTTTTGTCTGTAATTGTCTCTTCATGTCCTTCATTAGAATAATAAGATGACGGAAAATAAAACGAATTAGGATTTTAATGATTTAATGATATGGAAACATACTATAAATTTAATAAGACATTTTTTCAGCCAAACTTATTCAATAAATTAAAGTGATGCCTATTCAGAATTTAGAAATAACTAATTTGAAGGATTAAATACACAATAATTTGTAATGAGCTGATGCATTTTAATGAAAATTGTTGAACTTGAATCACCAAACTACTGTGTAAAACAAAACACAGAAATTCATATCAAATCTACAAATTTATGGTTGTATTTTATTTTTTATTTTTCATAGAGAGAAGTAGGGCCCAAGTATTATAATCGTGGAAGATTTTGACATCAAAATTATGACTAATCTTTATGTTTTATGTCCACCCAGACTTGAAAAACTTTATCTCACAATATAATATACGTGTCTGTCTTTACTTGGGTTACCTTTTAGAGATTTTAAGTAGGATTTCATCCTTTAGAGTTAAGGGTTTTAAAAAATTCTATATAATATGTTGAAAATAGCTCCAGCTATGTTTGTTTAAAATGGGTATCTAGTGAGTACTTTTATATGGGGAATAAGAATGTAGGTTTAATTTTTATAAAATTAAGAATTATTACAAAGTTTGTAAATTAAAAAACCTTTAAAACAATTAAGTTCAAGATTAACATTTGAATAGTGTTTTTTGGGAGTATCAAAACAATATTTTTCTAAAGGAAATGTACTCATAATAGATTTTTGAACATTTATTCACATACTATAATAGATTACAAGATAAATAATGTATCTTCCACTAACATTTTATTTTATGAAATAGGTATAAGAATCAAGTAGTAACAATCATAAAAACATTATATACAGTAGAGCGTCGGAAATCCGGACGTCAAAAATCTGGAGCGTCGCAAATCCGGATCGGTGGTGAGAGCAGGTAGGGGAGGTTCTCTTTTGTCACGTGCTCGGCTCAGTTCTGTGCTATCATTTACAAACTATACAGCAGGGGTGAAACCTTCGTTGTATAGTTCCCTTGTGACGTTTTAGTGTGAGAGTTAAAATGGTACATATTCTTACTTTGTTAATCATGGCATCATTATCAAATGAAAGGAAACATAAATTTTTATCTATAGAGGATCTGTTATAAATTCTATGAAGACTGTCTAAAGGGGAAAGTGGTGCAGCTCTCGCTAAAATACATGGTATGGGAATTTCAACCACTAGCGACATTAAAGCAAAGAAAGACAGTTTGCAACGTTTTGCTTCAAAACTAGATTCTGAAGAAGGTTCAAAGAAAATAAAAACCACGCGTATTCATATGTTTATAGTTATTGAAAGAATATTTGAAAATCCGGACAATTCAGTAATCCGGATGGGTCCCGGTCCCGATCGATCCGGATTAACGATGCTCCACTGTATATATATAATAAATAAATAGTTAAGGCTCATATTTCAATAAACAAATATTAAAAATAACTAATGAAATAAAAAACAATTTTTTTTTTTTGCAGCCCGTGTTCCCACCATTTTTGTGGCATACGCTGATTTGTTAGGGATGAGGATGATTTAATTTAGAGAAAGTTTACCCGCATTTGCATGGGAAGAGAATATAGAACCATTTAGTAAACAATATCCCTAATATACATAAAGGTGAATCAAACTCCGATATCCTTATCATTGCCAATCAAGTATATTGTGAGAGTAACTCCTTAAACCACTCGACCACCGACTCTGATTCATATTTCAGTCAGTGATATTTTTTTCTATTCCACTCTTTCAAATTACTTCTTCCATTAATACTTCACTCACACACAAACACTAAATATATTCCTACCGCTATAAAATAAAATATTCTCTAATATAATTTTTCTAAATTTCAAACCACTCCCTTATTAATCTACTACTTAAAGTGATACTAAATTTAATCTACTACTTCATCTACAAATAGAAAAAAAACACAGTTGTTCAGAGGGATCATCGCTTCAATAAAGCGTCTATGTCCTTGAAACGATCTCATCATTTCCAAACAAAGTAATGGGCGTGTAATATTAATATGAACAGTTTAAATATAATGACGTACACGATATTAGCGGTAAGAATGTCATTTCAAATCCATTTTAGAATCAATTAATAAAAAAGATGTTTTCGTCATGGTTATTCGATGAGATTTGTTCGATTTTTGAACGCAGGATTCCCCGTACCTCCATCAAGTAAATGAAACCGAAGTAGACATGATGGCTGGTGGCTGCTATGGAGGAGAATCACGCGTTCAGGTGTCGTATCATTCCCTCCCCCTTAATTTCTGCCCCCACTCCTCCCTCCTCCCCATCCCAGGTGTATTTATTTTAATAGCCAACCATCTTTTTGGTGACGCAGAGCTGTCTTGATGGCAGAGTCACGTGTCAGGGAATGATCCGAGATCCCCCGATGAAGAAGGTCGTAAGTATAGATAGATATTTCAGGGGGAAAAAATTATAAAATACTATTTATTTTAAGAATATTTGAGTAGTACTTTATAAATTTTATTATCACAGTATTTTCTTAATACTTCTCAACAAAATTTGTTGCGAAAAATATAACAATTATAGTATAGTGTTATCGTATTCTATTTTCCGTATAAAATCGAATCGTGTTGACTTACGACCTTTTTGAGTACACATATAAGAGTAATAGGGCAGAGTGTCTTCGGAGTGGAAGCTAAATGAGTATTTAACAACCCAGATGCAGGCTATATGAGATGATATGGTGAGGCTTGAGGTTAGAGCGTTCTGTACAAGACTAATATTAAAATTGGTTAGTTAAATCACTACAAGATTTTCATATCAGATCCTCTGATGAATTACATCTGACTAGCATCCCTTCCTTACAAATCTATTAGCTTGTTATTGATATAGACATTGAGGTGGAAGTATAGGGAGCATGAGTTAAGGACATTAGTTTTGCAGTTTTAATATAAAAACATTTCTTTTGAGTCTAAAGAAATCACGTATCTCTCCATTAGAAAAATAAATAATAATAATAATAATTATTATTATTAGCACCGCGTCTTACTACCCGTTCGGGTTATACGCACTTACACTAATGTGTAATGGTAGGGTGATTGTGAGATTAAATGAAGGACCTACAGTTTAACGTGGAATCCGAACCACGGTGGAGGCCTGGCATTCCCCACATTCACAAGATGTCTTATCAGAGGTGAAGGAAGGGTTTGGTAATCAGATAAATCTGTGCCGGGACCGAGGATTGAACCTCGGCCACCAGCACAGAAATCTGACACCTTACCCCTAGACTGCCAGGTCACCGACTAGAAACATAAAGTTGTGTGTTCTCACATGGTGATATCAAAAGCTATTTAATATCTTCCAAGGGTGTCATGGATTTGAATGACAACTTTTCTCTAATTCCGCTATGTTCATGACATATGTTATACAACTGTTGATATAATCATGTGAAGAAAATTAAACTCTTTGTTTATATAGAAGCAATCTTTGATTTATTTTGGCCAAACAATTTTTTTTTCTAGATTAACTGAAGGAACACTGCCTATTCCCCGAACTTAACGCTATGGATGGAAAAGTGCGTTTTACCGTTCCTTTATTTTTTATCAAGAAATAAGATACATAGTTTAAATAAAATATTCTATGTAGGAGCCTTGTCATTACTGAAATCGTTTAGGGAAAATATTTCTGGTTAAAAATAGTCAAGGACTTTTCCACAAAATAAATAAAGCCCGATTTACCATTCACCAATATCTACAGCATTTTTGTGTTAGGACTACACCAATGTGTGTAGCTAATAATAAAGTAGGAAAGGGTCTTTTGTTATTAAAAGAGTTGTTATGATCACATTTTAATCTACTATAAGCAACCAATAATAATTTTACCTTTAACATCGAAAATTTACAATAGTTTTGCTATCAAGTGTTTTTAACTCTCTTCGTATGATCACATATTCTAAGTCATTAAACTAAATTCCTTTTGCAAGGGAGGATGGGAATTGAAATTCGCCATCGTGTGAACTGACCGTGCTTTTTATTAAATATTTTCACATTTCACCTCCAAGCAAATGTGGGTACATTAATTTTGCCTATAGATTCCATCTTGCATATCCTTACCCCATCGCTGTAAATACATGCAGATAGCCCGATTGTATTAAAGACACGTTGCAAAAATCTAATTCAAATTATAAGGATTGAGCAAGATCATCTGTTCATTGGCCGTTTTGGGGCTTGGCGCCCGACATTTATAGCTAAATTATATTAGGCTTCAGCAAAAAGCTCTATCAATCTTATTGCAGGTTCCATCTAATATAGCGTAATTTATGCCCATTAACTTATTGATACAATGATAAATGAAATAAGTCAAATTCATTCAAACATTAATTCAAGCAACAAGGACTTTATCACATTCAAGTAGGCCTAAAAAGAGCGTTTATCTTAGGCACTTAATAAATATTAGTTTAGAGATACATAGTACAGATGATCAAAAATTGTACTTGATAATGGCATTTCTACCATTAAAATTGAGCAAAGGGATAAAACAATAAATCATAAAACTGTATCAAACCCCATATAAAACATTTAAATGAGATTAGAAATTCTAAACGTTCATTAGTAAACGTACACAACCTTTTAATATAAAATTGTATATTTAATATTAAAAATATACGCAAAAATGTGTAAGCAAACAGAATTATAAAACCCAAATTCTTCTTAAGTTCCCATGTCTCAGTAATGTAAGATATATAATAAAAACCCTAAGATTCTTAACAAACTATTGAATAATTTCAATATGAATAAATATATTTCAAAATTCTTGGCTTCTGTTTTAATATTCCTAGATTCCTTACTTATGTAGGTCTTTTCGGTTATAATAATAAGATTTATTGAAAGTAAAATGTTTCAGAGCCATACGTCTGTGTTATTGCCAGCAACATAATTTTTTTGTGAATTTGTGTTTAAACTAAAATAATTACTGGTTTTTGATTCAACGCCTAATAATGTGTGATCTAAAAAGCGTCTGCCTTATTATCTCAGAATCTCAAGTTTAATTCCAGACATGGCCGAAAGATTTATCACTAATAAAATTGGGATTTTCTCTTTCACAATTCTGAATTAAAATGAAGGACTGTGTGTTATGACTGTTCAATAATAAAGTTAATTTGTGATTCGTAAGCTGATATATTCAGTTTAGGGCACTTTAAATATTACCCTCAAAATATTGAGTGATAACGTTTATAGACCTAATCCAAGAAAGGAATGTTACAAAGAGAAATTAAAATTTTCCCAATAGCGGATAAATTTGGCTAACTTGATCAGACATGGACCGAAGACTATGAAAAGTCCTCCCAAATTCGCGTGACTAGGTCACTTAATTCCCCCCAATCCTTCTTTTATCTCAGAGAACAGTTGAGGGACGGTTTTTCCCCCGTGACGAGCTGAGGTAAGGTAAGTTGGAAGCTATTAGAGAAGCACTCCGCCAATGAATTGGACGCATCAGCAATTCCACCTGTACTCTCTAGCACGCACCGCCATGTTGGAATGGATGATGTTCCTCACTGAGCCCTCCCCCACACCTGGCTCGTGTAATTGGGTAGACGTGTCCCAATAATGAGGTCTGCCAACCCACATCGCATAAAGTGTGAGATGAAATATTAATGTCTTGATAGCAATTCAGGTTGCTTTTCAACGCTGAAATTATATAACAATTTCATTTTTTTAATAGGCCTTTCTGGTTTTTTTCTCTCTAAGTTTCGTTGATTGAACTTCCGGTGGATCATACAAGTGGCGAAATACTCGTGTTTTTTTATATTGTTGTCGAGTTCATTGTGTCGTGAAACATGCAGGCTAACATTATTAATGGAGTTTGAATAATACCACGACAAAAACCAAGTCACTCATGATAATGGTTAAGAGCTGCGGACAGAATGTTGTTATACGGATGTGTTCATTAACAACAAATGTCATCATCTACCTGTATTCACTCTTAAGGAATACCAACATAGACATTTTACAGAAAATATAATAATTAATGCAGCAGAACTCTAATAATGATTTGCTAATGCCGATTTGTTTATTTATTCAGTGTCTGATTTACGATCTGTTGAATGAGATTTCGACATTAAGCGCTTGCAACACGCGATACAAATTAAACAAACGTATTATTAAATTAATTTTAGATTGTTTTATTGGTTGGTTTTTATTAAACAAATAAACCAAAATACACAGGACTGAGATATGAATATTAATTAATATTTACTTATTTAAAATAAATTAAATTAGGGATGCTTTGATTATGACAAATAATTATAAAAAAAACTATTTTTTTTAAATTTGCTCTTGAAGATTGAATTCAAATTGGGAATCTGGGAAAAGTTTTTCATGATAAATAAGAATACGTTTTATTTTTAAAAATAACTAATGGTTAGTATACAAATGATTTATTTTCGAAAATTTGAATTTCATTAAATATTTTTTAACAATTTGGTTTAAAATGTATCTTTAAAGAGTGATTAGTCTGATTAACAAGTTTTTGTGTTTGTTTTTATGAGGAAAATATACTTAAGAGTAGTTAACTCAAAACATATATTTGAAAATTATCTTTGAAGACATAATTTATTATTAGCACCGCGTGTTACTACCCGTTCGGCTCATACGAAATTCGAAGCCATAATACACAATATGAGAAAGTCTGTGCGATTGTGTGTTACCATTTATTTTACTTAATCTTGTAGTGTAAAAATTTTCAAATCTAAGCTCACGATAGATCTATAAATAAATATAAATACATACTAGTGAGTCCTTGTGGCCTTGGGAACATAACCCACCAGGGCAAGGAGTTGTGTATGGCCTTGACGAGTTTCAAAGGTTTTATGTCCACCTGATGTCTGTTCAGGTTGGTTGATGTGAATCCTCTGACTTTTTAACGGAATTTTAAAATTCAGGGTGACACAAATAAGCAGCTCACTCTCCACGACAGATTCAGCAAGCCGTTCTAGTGAAACACAAGAAGTAGACTAGGGGGGCTGTTTCAACCTACAGGCTGGTGTATACCTGGGAGTATAAGTAAGAATTAAGTCTCCTAGGGAGATATATTGAGATAAATAAAGTTATAATTTGACTTAAGACCATTTTTACAAGAAGATACCATTTTTCTACATGGTGTTCACATTATTTGCCGTCTATAATTTTTAAGGCCAAATACGCTTCTAAAAACTTTTAAAAATTATTTTTTACATGCCACGAATTTACTATTATATAAGCAAAGTAAAATTTAAAAGTAAAATATATTCATATTCGTGAAAGAATTGTGAAAATTTGTTTCGGAAAAATATATTGAATAGGAGCCTGTACCTCTCCAAGATCGGGAGCTAAATCTCTCTCGCCCCCCTAACCCCCCAAACACATAAAATAATAAAGAGATTCATGCCATATCCCTTCTGCTCATTAGCGTGGGCTATCCCATGATGGCTACAAGACTAACACACCAGTCCATCAGACAACAAATTTACAATTTAGTAAAAGGGAGCTGGCTCAAAATTTTACAGAAAATGAAAATTGGGAGCCTTTTGAAAATATGTCTACTTTAATGACTAAGCTGAAAACAAATATTACAATTTCTAGCATTGAGGCTCTGTGCTTAATTGGCAAACACGCTGTTCTATTTAAAGTTGATGCTTTGACTGTCTGCCGATACAATGATGTGTTTATAAAGCAAAGATTGATTTCCAAATCCGGGACTCTTATCTCACTAGACATAAACGCTACTGACTGAGCTAAGTTGTCGGACTCAATAAAGCTGATTTAATAACGTATTAATAAAGTTGAAGGGTGACCTGGTGGTCTAAGGGTAAGGTGTCAGACTTCTATGCTGGCGGCCGGGGTTCAATCCTCGGTCCCGGAAAGATTTATCTGATTACCAAACCCTTCCTTCACCTCTGACAAGACATCTTGTGAAACTCACAATCACCCTACCATTACACATTAGCGTTAGTGCGTATAACCCGAATGGGTAGTAAGACGCGGTGCTAATAATAATAAAGTTGAGATACAAAATTACGTATTATTCTATTAGTTTATGAGTTACGAGAAACCCAAACAAAATCAAATTGAGTGAAGATATTTCTAGAATGATCAACTCATGAATATCCATCCCTCACTTTCTAGTAAATCTCTTCTTGAAGAGACAAAGTGTTTCAACAAACCCACCCGTCTTCTCTCCCTCCCTTAGTCCCCAATTTCTTCTACAATTGCGTGCAGGTTCATTTCACAAAGACAGTGTGTCCCCACAGGGGGTGGCGCAGCTTTAGAGACGCTCAGTAAAGATATGATTGGATCAACCCTGCATGGTTGGGACAAGACATGTTCTTCTCCTTGCCCTGCCATCAACTCTTGATGTCTTCTTTTGTTTCTTGACAGCAGCAGGTTAGGAAATAAAGGAGGGAAGGGAGCTGTTGTGAAAAATAAATACGTTGTTATAGGTTGGAGAGGGGGGTTTGAAGAAGTTTGGAGTGGGTGGGGGAAATGAAGAAGACAAATCCAGGAACGAACCAGTCTCGATCCATCACATGTCCTACACGTGGAGAAATACAGAACTTGTACGGCTAATGGTATTTATTGGATATGATAGGGGACAGACGAATGTATTATGTGTAAAGAAACGGATAATTAAAAAATACTCGATACCCCGACTATAGAAACCCTTTTATGACAGTTCAAAATATTACTAGGTCCAATCCCATGTATTTATATCCTACTCAAAGTTTTCTCAAGCTCTCATGTCTGATGGTTAGTGATACAATTTAAACAGATTTGTTAGTATTAATAATATTACCTACAAAAAAAAAGGGTTTCTTAAAATGATTCGTGAAAGTTTACAATTCTACGGTTATATTTTTAAGTATGCCTAGGCCTATTATCTAAAAGGCTCATCAAGATGCGAATAAGATAAAGCTGTTTTTGGAAACTACTAGCGCAGTAACGTTATCTAAGAAAAAATCATTTAAATTACATTAGATACATTACTAGGTAAAAATTATCTTAGTTTAAGTTTGAATACTGCTAAATTTATTTAAAAATCAAACTCAATGAAATAATTTTTTGTATCATCGAGTCTTACTATCCATTCGAGTTGCATGAATATTTACCCTATTTAGGCTACTGGCTACGCTAGTTTGTAAGGAATAAATAAAGTTGAATTGAGAGGAAGTGTACTCTCCTTTATAAAAGGGGGAACTGTAAAATGGGCCCCACTACTTTGAAATGAATACGTAAAATGGGTCCACGTGTTATACCTGGCTGTAGTTTGAAAAGTATTACTTTACTTGATGAATCTAGGTATTATTCTGAGACAAAAAAAAAATGGCTGAGTTTAAGACTGGAGAAATCACAAGATCTATTTTTATCAAAACAGTGTGTTTTAAGTCTTTACCAATTGATTAATAAGTAATTCTGACATGCTGCAAGAGCTGTCAATATTTTAAAGTTTTTAGAAGAAAATAAAACAAAATTTTGACCAACCATTTAGCCGACCTCCACGTGGTGTCTCCTGGGTAACGCTAATATGCTGACAGAAGACGGTACACATTTTACCTATACCCTTTTTCTAACTGGGACTCATATTACTAGACTTTTTTTTATCTAACCGGGACCCGATTTGACATGATTTTGGCATACGGTACCCAATTTACGACCCAGTGTAAAGAGGAAGATCGGAAAAACATTTAATAAAAATAATACTCAGCACACTTGACCGGGACTCGATGCCCGATCTCCCCGTCAATGGCAGTCTGGTCTGACGGGAGAATGATGCCTTATACCACGCGATCTGCGTAAAAAGGTCACACTGGACGAATTAAGTTCCTGATAGAGCTTGATTCTTGAAGACCAAAAATACTATTTAAACTAAATTAAAGCTCATATATATTTCTTCATATATAAATATAATTTGTTCTTTTTTTTCGGTAATGGTACAGACGGTGAATATAATTTTTATGCAAACATAGGACTATTTACAAATATAACTTTTTATTCAGAGAGAGGATTGACCAAAAATGGCATTGTGGCCTTTTTGATATTACGAGTATAGTAACGTGCCAAACAAATAACAAAGAAGCTTTAAAAATTTAATGAGAGATTTAATTGGAAAGGATTCAACAAAATTTGTAAAACGTTCTTGTCTTGACTAAGATATTTTTAAATGCTAGGATTTAAATTCTAAATATCCTCCCAGATACTTGTGGTCGCATCCCATTTAAGTAGAAAAAAATAATATGTATCAGGATCTAAATATAATATATTTCGAAAGTATCAGGTATTATTGAAACAGGCATGTTTAGTGGCAGAAAATTATATTAATTATTAGCATAACATTTAACAATAAACACAACTAAACAAAAGATAACTTCTCATAAAATACATTCAGTACCGTATTTTAAAAAACTAAAAAAGATAAAAACTGAGATATTTTAAGTTCACTTTTGGAACTGATTGATTATATTAGTACGCGTCTTGTAAATTAACTTAAATCTAGCTCAGGTACAAAACCTATCCCCTGACCGTTAATTCATCACCTTTAAAGAGAAAACTCATATTTAAAACTATGATACATTTTTAAACCTTACCAGGAATTGAATCCGGGAACCTTGGATCAATAGGGAACTTTCTGAGCTGACTGATTATACATAATTTATAAACTAATTTTAAGAACAGACATGACTCTCAGCCCCCAACCGTTTATTCATCACTGTAAAAGGGAAAATCTACGTTACACCTATGTTAAATGTTATGGACATACAAGTAATCGAACCCAGGTCCTTTAATTCAATCGACAAACACGCTACTGAATGAGTGTCAGAGGTGCCGGACTGCTAAATAATAAGAGTACTAGTTACAGGTTTTTAATATGTAAATACACACATATAAAAACAACAACTACTTTATTTGTGTTAAAAAGAAGCTCTCATTAATCTGATTGGCTACGACCTAATGTTATTTTGTCGCCAATCTTCATTTCGATAAACTTAACTAGAACTCGATTAGAATTTTCAGCTGGTTCACTTTGTTGTAATAGGACATGCTCCAATTCGTAGGTCTTGGTAAGAAGTCACTCGTCAAATTATATCAACCAAATGTAACCTTGAATGATGAGAAAATAAAAACCTTCAGCCTGCTGCTTGAATATATATTTTTAGCACCGTGCCTTATTACCCGTTTGGGTTCAACACTTTTTTGCTAATCACCTACTGTTTTTAGGGGTAAGTAAGGTTATATTTAGAAGTGTACCTTCATTTTTGTTGAGGGAGGGTGGAAAACCATTTAGGAAAAACCATCCTCAATACACACGACAGAATATCCCCGTCATCGGCAGTCTAGTCTTATGTGAGAGTAGCGTCTTAGAACAAGCAGCCACCGAAGAGGGTGAATATCTGAATTTTGAATTTAAATTTCAGTGAATTTTATAATGATATAATAAATTTACTACAAAAGTTTATTTAAAAAATTAAATGACACAAATATAGTAGAGTACGGAATGTTGGGCGGATCATTAATAATATTTAAGTCCCTAGAAAATTACTAAAACATAAACTAAGTTTGAATTAAATTTTGTGATTACATTACTAAATTGTTTAAATATTTGAACGTATCTGAATCAAAATCATTGGGTCAAGTAGATATTATGTATTATCCTTCAAGAATATGACAAAGGATAAAAGATATTAGATTTTAAACTACCATGATGGGATTTAAAATTCAACAGTTATCTGATTCAAGTTGACATCGGTAGTATTGGGGTAAAGTAACCCCTCAGATATCGGTGTTTGTGGGTTCAAATCCATGTGAGGCCGAAGTATTCTTCTTGAAAGATAAACATCTGTAGTACAACTTTCTTTGGAGGAGATTAAGGCCGTCAGTTCCATGTCGATTTTAGCGTGTAAAAGTACATAGTTATTTATGTGGAAATACCTTTCCCGACAAAATTGGTAGGTTCTTTCACTCTCGCTCATAGACATTATCGTGTTCTGAGATAATTAGTAGGTTTATAAAGTACACTTTAAATGCCTCACAATTAAAAAAATATATAGTACAAAGCGTTTATCAGTGATTATGTTTACAATAAATGTGTAAATTATTTTTTTTGACACAATACTAACGAAAAAAATTCATACATTTGGTAAATTAATTAGAAAAATACACCTCTGACAAAACACCTTGTGAATGTGGGGAATGTTACGCCTCCACCGTGGTTCGGATTCCACGTTAAACTGTAGGTCCTCCATTTCATCTCACAATCACCCTTCCATTACACATTAGCGTAAGTGCGTATAACCCGAACGGGTAGTAATAATAATAATAATAATTAGAGAAATAATTCGAAAAAAGTGTTTATCCATTCAAGATTACGCCTGTGAGTATTGGTATTTAAGAAAAATAGGCCTACATAGGAATCAACGAGCACAAAGGAATCAAAAGAGAAAAGAAAAAAAGAAATTGCTGGAATAAAATGAAGTAGTCTCCCATTCCACTTTTTTCTTTCTTTTTGTTACTTCTCTAAAAAGTAGAAGTAAAGGAAGGAAATAAAAAAAAAACTACCGGGAAGGCCATTAGATCACCATCTCAGGTCTATGGTGTGAACAAAGATCGATGGCAGTAGTGTCGAACCTGAAATTACTTCATTTCTATGCTTGTCATTCATGATGGATCTTAGATCACTTCTCCTTCGTCTACACTTATTTATTTTATTCTTTTGTTTATTTATTATTGTCTTTTTGATGACATCGCTTGTATTAGAAGCTCATTTGGAGAGTAATACTGGACACCTAGCCAACACAAACACTAAAAAAAAAGTATTTTCCAATCTTTTTTTATTGTTCTTATTTGATTCTTTAAGCAAGATCCAAATGTTTCACACCCACTTCGGTGGTCGCATGTTCAAAGGCATCACGTTTTGAATGAACTGTTATGGTACAAATTTCTTGGAGGGTCTTCCACTCTCTTACATGCAAATTCTGGTTCGAAACCTCTAATTTATACCTTCAAAATCCACTGTATATTAGTTTAAATACAGTGTGTAGGTTACAAGACAAGGTGTATTTATATAAAATATGTTTAATATTCTTTGTGATTTCAAAAAACAAAGTTTACACACTTGGTCTTGTGGGGAAGTGCTCACCTCAAGCCCCATTGTTCGTGGGTTCAAACCCCCCTGAGGTCAACGAGTTTTTCTAGAGCAATAAAAATCCGTAGCACAGCTTCCTTTGGCATGTAAAAATACCCTGGTAAATATGTTAAAATACCTTTTCCAGTAAAATCGGCAGGCCTTTTCACTCTCACTCATGGAAATTATTGTGCACTGATGTAATCAGTCAGTTCCTACAGTGGACGTTAAATACCTCAAGTAAATAAAAAATATAGAACTGCATCGGTGGGTCCTCAGACTAAACGTCAAGTTCAAATAGTCTATTTTACCGGCGACAGGTCAAGCTTTGGATCGAATCTAGTTCCAAGTCTATTAAGGAGATATTTTGCCTAAGTGGTTTGACACTCACCCCCACGCAAATGCAGTTATATTTCATCTAAACTCTGTATTACTAATTTCTACCATATTAGTGTGCTTTAACTCGGCTAGCCCACACGGGTAGTAAAGTAAGATCTGATGAGAAAAATATAAAGGCCTAAGTATCCCAAAGATCACCATGATGCTTCTCCCATCCCATGAAGTTCGGCCTGAGGTCGACATACGTTGGTAATGCGTATTAAATTATAGGCTAAGGTAGTGAACATGTGTTCAGATTAAATAAAACTCTATGACCTATACTGCTATACATCGCTGTCTTTATGTAGTAATAAAAAGGTAAGATGTTTTAGAAAATAAAAAACTCATGTTGCTAGTAGTCAACATTGATAAACACCCACTTCTGTGGCCGCATGGTCTAAGGCACTATTCACGCAGTAGACTAGACTGCCGATGACGGGGGTATAAATTAAGTCTCAGTTGGGTGTACTAAGGATGGTTTTTCCTAAATAATTTCCCACTCTTCCTCAACGGAAATGCGGGTAGACTTTCTCTAAAGATAACCTTCCTAATTCTTAAGACCATTAACATAATTAATACATAAGCGCGTTACCCAAACGGGTAGTGAAATGCGGTGCTAGGAAAAAACACACTACTATATTTCCAAATATTTTGCTACGTCTTAAAAACACCCAAACAAAATTTTACTTAGATTTATTTTATGTCAAAACGTTGAGAGTCTCACTTTAAACATTCCATTGAATAACAATATTATTTCATATGGGAACACTTTGTACAGTAAAAAAGAATAAATATAGAGTATTTACAATTGCTATTAAGTTTTAAAAAAGATTAAATATACATGTATATTTAATGTGTGAATAATTAATAAGAACTTCCTTAAGTATAAAATAGTGTTTTACTAAATATTTCTTTGGTTTTTTCAATAGTCTATAAAACGTTTACCTTATTCAAATTATATGGGGACATCCAGAGACAATACATTTCCACTGTTGAATTTTCTTTACTCATATTTGTATGTTCAATTTTTATATTAATACAAGTAAAACTATTATTTGGTTATTTTTAAGTTCATCACAAAAATATTCTTACTATTTATAAATGTGTTTAATTTTAATGCATCAATAAATTATTTCCATATAACCATATAATTAGTCATATATGGAGCATCACATGTTTGGATACTATCGTAGCTGAAGTAGAATAGCACATGACTATTATCATATTTATGAACTTTGAAAGTTAGTCTTCCATTTTTCATCATAAGGATTCCACTCAGAAAAACATAAGCTGGTAAAAATTCTGTTTCCTTGATATCACATCAAAATCCTCTCTCGAAACTTTCAGAATCTCTCAAGATCTGTTGAGAAGATATTTTGATGTCAGATTGCTCAGGAATTGCGAAGCTCAACGCAAACTTCTTTTTTTTTCTTTACACCCATCTTTTTTTTTCTGTATATATTTCTTTTTATTCATTTTCAAAGAAGCCTTCCTCTAATCCATCTTCGTCCACATCTAGGATATATCTCATCCAACCCTCAACAAACTTTCTATCCCACCATCTCCCTCCTTCTTCCCATCACTTGTGATATTAAGGGTTGACGAGAACAGGAAAAAAAAGAAGAGAGAAATAAAGGAAATAACATAAGAGGAAGAAACTACAGACCTTGCACGTTGATGATACAACACATCCAACTTTCAACACCCTCCAAAAACCAACGAGTAAAAAAAAATAGATGGGTGGCGGGGGGGGGGGGGGGGGAAACCACTCCC
>CABFOW010001879.1:107369-124225 GCA_902141385.1 Timema californicum
GGGGGGGGGGGGGGGGAGAAACAGATACTCGTACAAAGACTCAACCTAAATGTGACACCAGGGGAAAGAGAAGCCCAACTCCCAAAAAATTCTCCAAAAAACTTTTCGGATGAAGAAGACAAAAGAATAAAAAGATATATAGAAAAAGATCAAGAAGTACAGACACATCAAGAGTTTAAAAAAAAAAACTGAAGAAGGTGCGAGTGTTAAGACTTGCGTGCAAAGTTCGGAAAAGAAAGAGTTTTCTTGCAACTTTGGTTTGTGAAGTTTTTGAGCTGGACAAGTCAGGAAGATGGGTGGGTTGGGGTAAGGGGTGAACTCGGAGAAGGGTTGGGGGGAACCTTGAAGAATGATAAGAACGCTTGATGGATGACTGTGATAATGTGGCATCTTCAATCCACGTCCGAAACTTCCCTTTCCTCCCTAAACACCCCTGTCCTACAAACGAAACTTTCCAAGTATCCCTTGAAATTACGTCATTGTTTAGTTCCCCCAAGGAGGCATAGTTAGTCAAGAAAGCATATTCTAATATTAGTGATATTTGGTTGATTTCCAATAAAATGGGCAGGTTTATGTAGTCTCAGATGTATCTAACTTCCATTATTCTCACCTTTACACCTTTATGATAATGAGAAGATCCACTTGTTTTTAATTTAAACAGTCTCGGGTGTAAACGAGAAAATATATTTAAGGCATGCAGCTTAAGGCGGGAATGTAGTGGAAGTGGGAAAAGTTAGGTGTTTTTGCAGGTTTTCTTTGATTTTTTTTAAATCAAAATAAATAAAGCATTAATTTATTCAGCAGATAATTTCTATATGCAGGAAGGTTGCATGTAAATAAAGTTTATCCACATTTGCAAGGAGGGAGATTAGAAAACGATTTAGTAAAAACTACGATGTGGCCACCGAAACAAATATGGTGAATATTAAACACGGACATTGCTTAGAATGCTGCCAGGGCGTGATGTTATTTGAAACTTTACCAGTTAAATGTTCTCATCCCTCAGTAGAACGTTCATTTATTAGATATCAACGGAAAAACATTAATTTGTGGTATGTCGAGTAGAGACTATATATGATTGGTCAAAGGGGGTGTATTCCTGAATACATTCATAGCCCTCTCAAATGGTTTTCTCATTTAACTTTTGCAGAGAAAACCACTATAAATGCTCAAGAATGCATTCAGGAAAACAGATTAATGACGATACAGTTTTAACAAGCTACGATTACCCTGTAAACACTCCACACCACTGATTTTTAGAGTTATATTTGGATACAATATGCTGAAATAGTGTGTTACTAATTAGGAAACAACCCCTAAATAACTACTAGATCATTTCTTATTATAAAACTGTCAATCTAAGATTTGATAATTTGATATTAAAATGTATTCCATTATTACGAAAAAAAAAGAGAGAGTAAAGCTTTAAAGTGTCGCACCACGTAAATTTATCCACGCATACATCAAACTATTGTACAGCATACAACTCTATTAAAATTAAAGTAAAAGGGGAAGGGTAACATGCAAAACGATCTTTCTTTATCATACCACCCCCTTCTTTCTCTTACATTCTTTTTATATACATTTTTATTCTCGCACTCTTCTGTTCCCATGTGTTAAAAAAAATAAGGGTTAAAGTAGAGGGGGTGAAATTGTCCCTCCTTCTTCCTCCACAAGGGTAGTATCCCTCCCACTATGTTGCCATGTTCCCACCCCCTTCATTTCCCCTTCATCCCACCTCACCCCTCTGTGACTGACTACTGGAAGGGTAATCCATCACGTCACGCCATACTGAGCTCCAAAACTATCCCCTTCTCTCTCTATTAAGTTTTTTTATCTCTCTCTTCCTCTCTCTAGTCTGCCACTCTCATTTTTCTCCTAAGACTGCTACATCATTCTACGTCACATCCGACCGCCCTTTTTTTTTGTACGCAAGAAGGAAAGAACGGGAAAAGAGAAAAAAAAGAAGAAAGCATTGAAAAAAAACAGAAATAAAGTGACCGCCCACAAGGTTGCCAAATTTCTTGATTACTTTTTCAATAAAATTATATTTACATAGAATTCATAGCTAAGAAAATCTTTTTTAAATTTGTATCCCTATACTTTAATAGAATAATTGTCTAATTAATGTTATCACACATAAATAGGTTTTAAATAATTATAAATTCGTTCATAAATTATTTAGAGCTATTATATGAGCTATTGATTAAAATTAATTACCTGCGACATTAAAGTATTTAAATTTGATGTGGAAAAAACTTAAGAAAGCCATAGAGTGAAATATAACATTTAAAAAAAGCTGCTTTGGGGACCGGCAGGTCCAAGATGTCACTCTCGTGTTAGATGACAGTAATAACTGGGTTCGAATCCCGGTCGGGTGTACTGAGTTTTTCTTCCAAAATTGTTTTACACTCGGCCTCCACGTAAATCCGGGTATACTTCCTCTAAATTCAACCTTCCTCATTTTTAACTCTAGCGTAATTATTACATAGGCCTATGCGTAGCCTAGAACCTGAAAAGGTAGTAAGACGCGATGCTAAAAAAAGTTTTAAAAAACGTTAATTTTGTTCCTACATGTATTTCTGAAACCTGAATACGTGTTTCAGACCAATGCTAAAAACCTTGCAGTCGCACTTGACGTCTTTACGCTTGATTAAAACTAAAAGTAAGGAATAAGTAGTGTAACGACCTTAATCGTTACAAAATAACCAAAGAGTATTATTTAATGTCAAACATGATAGGTAGATAGTACAGCTTGATCCAAACGTCACATATTGGTGTGATTTTATGTAATCTACTTTAAAAAATACACAGTGGAACTAAGACCAGGGAAACAGTTTAATGATCTAAACAAAAATTGAAAAAAGTATTTTAAATGAAGAAAGGGCATAAAACCTTAGTACGATAATGCGTATGTATGTATGTATGTATGTATGTGTATATATATATACACATACATACATACATACATACATACGCATTATCGTACTAAGGTTTTATGCCCTTTCTTCATTTAAAATACTTTTTTCAATTTTTGTTTAGATCATTAAACTGTTTCCCTGGTCTTAGTTCCACTGTGTATTTTTTAAAGTAGATTACATAAAATCACANTATATACAGAGAGAGATAAATAAAGAGTAAGACGTGGTTCTAATATATATTAGAACCGCGTCTTACTATCTGTGTGGGCTATTCACTTATGGTTTTATGGATGAGGAAGATTATATTATATTCCCGGGAAGTGTAGCCACACAAGTGACGATGGAGGGTGGAAAACTATTTTAGGGAAAAAACTAAGTAGCCTACAAACTACCGATATTTGAACCTCGATCCCACCGTCATCGGTAGTCTAGGCTAACATCAGAGTAGCGCCTTGGATCAAGCGGCCTCCGAAGCGAGTCCAGAGTAATATTATATCCACAGTAATTTGCCGGTGAATCGTACTGGAAATTGACTGGTAGAGATGGCGAGTTAAGAATTAAAAAAATTTCGGTGATAAAACTCGTATGGTAGAACTCATCATACATTCCCCTTACTGATATTTGAATCTCAACCTCCTTGTTGCAGGCATTTAAGTCAAATAGGGGCTTGGTGGCTTAGACCACTCAGCCATTAGACTAGGAACATAAAATATATAAATTAAATTCATCCACATGCTAATCGTAAATTTTGAGCTTTATTATTTACTCCTAAAGTAGATTCAACAAATTAAAAAAATATATGAGGATTATTAATTTGAACTATTTAAATATTTAATGCTTTTTTTAGACAAAACCAGCATACGTAAACCTGACCGGAATTAGTTCCCCGATACTCCCTTCATTAACAGGCCAGCCCAACACAAAATTAATGCCTTAGACCATCCGACCACTGAAATGGATATTATTTACTCCCAGAGAGTCAATTTTTCTTTATAGGCCTATTTGTATTCAATAAAGATATATTTAAGAATCAAATATCCAAACCTATTATTTATGCTTTTTATCCGAGGATTACTCCATATACATCATATTCTGAAAATTGAAAAATGACACCTGACGATTCCTGGATAGCTAAGTGATCAGATCATTGACGTATTAAGCCAAAGGTTCCGGGTTCTATTCCCGTGTACAGGTGTCACTTTTCAATTTTCAGGAAAAGATATTGGTTTTATATAAGCACTATATTTTTTCACCAAACTTGTTGTAAATGAGAAGATTTATTAATTTAGTTCATTATTATCATTAGAACATTTCGAATGGGAAAGTAGATGTTCTTACTTTTTAAGCTCCAACCAATCGAATTGATTCCAAAAAGAAAAGAATTGTAGCTTTGCCCAAATCCACATTAAATACTTTGTTGGTTCAAATACTGATAGATCTATAGTATTTTAGTCTTCGTGGAGTGCGATTCAAGGTTAACTAACTTTCAAATAATTCGGAGTAGAATAACTCTTATCTTGTTTTAAGCGCTTAAAATAAGTCCAACCGTTATTTTGTTGTGCCTTACGTCCTACACAGATGTCCTGACTATTCACATGTTTACTCTAATAAAGTAGGGGTAAGGAAAACTGAGTTATGGAATTAACGATCATTTTCGTGAATAGATAGTTAGAAACCATTTATCAAAATCCACCTTTAGGGAACCCAACTGGGCTTATAACCCCGATCTCTCCATAACCGGCAGTCCAATGAATTGCGAGGGGGGACATCTTATTCCATGTGACCACCATTGATACTAATGATGATAAAATAAATTAACAATTCAAAGTTGAGTGCCTAGTAATTTTGGCAACGTTGGAATTTCAACAGATCGCGCTGCCGCGTTGGTTTATGCGAGTACCAAACCTAAAAGCTGCCATATTAGTTTTGCCGGTTGTATTATATGAATGATTGCAATGAATCGTCTGACGAATGACCTCTTTAAACCCGCCATTAACACACTGTGAACAAATTATCAACACATTAGTAATAATATTGTGTCGGTAATTAGCGGGTAGCCCCTTGTGTTATGTTGCTCACACGAGGAGGTGTGAGGGCGAATGGTGGTGATGACGTCACGCATCAATCATACACGCTGATAACGCCAGACCCGAGCTACCTGACGAGACATAAACGACCATCCACAAAACTATTTTTTTTAGCATTCGTTTTCTTTCATTAGGTTGGCAGGAATTTCTCTATAACTGTTGGGTGGAATGAAGGGGGCGGGGTAATGGGGGAGACCCACACATGTTGATGTCAATGAATGTACAGTACTGTAAAATGAATGGGAGGGAGATTTCTTATGATTGAGTGAAGCTATTTGATATCAATTATTAGAAAAATAATTTGGGAAAGGACTGTATGATTAATATTATGAACAATACATTATTTCTTAAATAACACCCGCCTCGGTGGCGTAGTTGGATAACGCGCTTGTCATGTTGAGCTCGACTGCTGAAGACGGGGAGATCGAGGTTCGAATCTCGGTTGGGTGAACTGGGGGGGGGGTCCTAAATGGTTTTCCACTCTCCCTCCGCACAAATGAGGGTTCACTTCCTCTAATTCAACCTTCCCAATTCCCAATCCATTAGCGTAATTAGTAGGCTACTTAAAAATCGTATAGCCCAATCGGTTAGTAAGACGCGGTGCTAAATATTATATTATCTTAAATAACATTATAAATCCTTCCCTTGGTTCACCCTCACTTTAGACCACGAAGGCTAGGTTGTCAGTCTCCTCTGTTCTGGTTTGAATATTACGGGATAGTCGTGGATTTTATCACGGTAAAAGTTGTACTGAGGGTGTTTTCACCTAAATTGTTTTCCAATTTTCACAACGCAAATGCTCGTATGATTTATTATTAAAGCTACCCTTTTTCATTCCTAGCCCTGTGGTGTAAATATATTAATAGCCAAAATTGGTAGCAAGACAAAAAAAATTACTCAATTTCTTCCAAGCTACATTATGCTTATGCCTATTTATTTCTTACTTCTCCAAGATTTATATAAAAAAAGACAAGCAAAGGTATTTAGAGAACTTTAAAAACACACTGGATAACATAGTTAATTGAGAGACTTTACTCTTTTAAATAAATAAATGTGTCGACAAAATAGATGTTATCATATATTGGGGAAAATCTTGCTAAGTCATTATTTAATTTTATAAAACCTTTAACTATTATATTAATTTATTTAATCAAAGTTGCGCACAATGTTGTTAGTATGTTATACTTACTAAGTACATTATTGTAATTTCAAATAAAATTTATTTAAATAATAGTAATTGACCTCAATTTTGGACGAATTAGGTTGGTTATAGAAATTAACACTCCCCACATCTCCAACACCGATAGCCTTAAAGGTAGTTGACTTGCACTGCAGAGGTGTGGTGCAAAAAGCTGGATCTTCAATCGACAGAATTCATCCGAACAGTATCGAACAACTAACTTGTACATTCTGGTGATGTTTTCCTACATAATTTAGAACAGAATTTAGTACAAGCCAACTATTACCGTTTGTACAATTAGGTATCACAACAACAAGTGGCAAAAAAAAAGTGACTCGTGTAAACAAGGACGTCATTTGAAAGTGGTGCGTGTCCTAATTTTCAGTGATGCGCCTTAAAAGACTCAAGTTGTCTTACATTAGCAAATTGTTACTTCTCTGTCTTACTTACTCAATGCCATTAGAAACTCTAAAGTTAATTGCCGCACTTACGAAAGTAATCCACCTATCCCTATCTTGAGAGAGCTCTATCCAGTCAACTTCACTACACTCTCACATTCAGGTCCATTAATGCTGTCCTCCTATCTGTGTTTAGATCTTCCCAATGATCTCTTACCATTGGATTTGCCATTCAGCATCCTGAACATGGTTCTTGATTCCTCCATTCGCACTGAATGTACTTCCGACCGCTATCCACGAGACTTGAGTACTCTAATAATGTCTTATGATTAGTACAAGTTATGCAACTCATCATTATGTAACTTCCACCCCTCCCTAGTATCCTCATCCCTGTTGGACCAAATATTTAGGTAAAAATGTTTTGGTATATTCTTAGTTTTACATTAATTGTCAACAGAAGATATGTTTACAAATTACTAACCTAGTAATAACATGCATTATTTTTACATTTACATTCTAGTATCTTTATTGTTATTTATTGTTTGATGTTGTTACTTTAGATAAAATTAATTTAATTTTCTTATTATACAGTAGTTATTTCACAGTTATATAATGTTTGTGATGGTCATAACTAAATTTTAACAGAAACTTTTCTCTCTGATTAAAAAGTAAGTAAAAATGTCACTTTGCCCATGACAGAATATTCAATATACTCATATTACTATTCTATTTTCTAGTTAATTTAGCTAATAGTCAGTATTCTGAATATTTGTAACAAGAAAATAGATTTGTGAGTGGGCCCTCCAATAGGAGGAACTAAAATATTATTTTTTCACGTAAGGAAAGAAAATAATGTAATCATGAAAATTTTCGCCATCGAGCTTATACGATGAAACTTAATGTTTTATATGCCCTCAAAACCCAAACGTTGGTCTTGAAATTATCTTCGTCCCCATCATATTTTCTGTAGGGTTATTTTCTGTAAATTATGTATGTCTGTACATAAGGCTTAGTCAAAACAGTTTGATAAATTTAGTTTAAACTTGGAAATTGTATGATAAATGTTCGTACCACGTTGCATTTCTTAGATTCTGCTTCTAACCATTAAAATTGCTAATGTTTAAACAATGGCTAAAGAAATTTGTTTAAATATTTGTATCAGTAGTTTATTTCATATGATTAGGAAAATTGTTTTTGTTTTATGTCAAATATTTTCAAGGGATGGGGATTACTTATAACTGTTTTTTTAAAATGCTATCACGAACCATATGTGAAGGAACTATCTACAATTGTGTCGTACCATTTTTACTTTCTCGCTATCTTACAGGTACAGAGAGTATTGTGATCATAAAAATATAATCGAACTCAAGATTTTGATGAATCTTGACGTTTCATGACCCACCGAATCCATAAAAGTGGTTTTTGACCGTCTGTCTGTCTATATGTACCGCCCTAGAGCCTAGCTATTTCACCAATCGGGCTAAAATTTGGTTTTCATAGGGTTGCCCGGAGGGGTTTTTGGAATTGGATATCCAACCCTACAATTGAGGGTAGTTTACTGAGGAGCAATTAAATTTTATTTCTGAACATTTATAAATATTCCAATAAATATAGCTTCTCTCAATATTTAGGTCTGATGGATAAATTATCTTATATATATAATATCTCCTAAACTATTCGAGATATGAAATTCCTTATTGTTACAAATATGTATGTCTCTTTATAATACAAATATTTTATAAGAAGCATATTTTTATAAAACCAATAACTTTCAAGCTTTAAGTAAATATATATATATATATATATANTTCGAACACAAAAGATAAAAGTATTGCGACCGCAAAAGAAAATCTAATCTGAAATGTTGATGGATGTTGACGTCTTAAGAACCCTCAAACCCTAAAATGTGGTCTTTGCAATGACGTCTGTCTGTGTATCTGTTTAAAATTAAAATAAAGAGTAGTTTAAGAAAGGGTGAAAATAGAAATCGAGTTTCTAAAAATCGACTCTATAACGATTTTGATTAAAATTCGTGACTAGGTGTTGATTAAGATTATAAATAAACTGGCTATTTTCATTTTACCATGAAAATGGATTTTAAGGTACCTTACAGAAGCAGAAACATCCGTATCTCCGCACCAATTTGAGATACTAAATAACTTATCATTACAAAATTGTAGTACTTTAAAAAAAACTTGTATATGAAATATATTTTTATAAATCCAACAGTTTCTGACATATTGGCAAATATATTAATATAATTTTGTGATCTTTAGTTGTAAAGAGATACTACTTAAGTCTTAATGCAATAATTCTACAATGTCATAGAGTAATTAAATATAAGTAAGTCTCTAAAAGTTTATGTTGTTTTTCTTTAAACTTCTTAGGAGAAATGTCTAAACAACAATGATCTATATCCATTTTAGACTCAATAGTCAATATTTACATTTTTTATTGGTCAAAATTTATAAATTAGGAATTTAATAGCAATGCGATGTCACGGAGGTTTGCAACACCTAATAAAATGTCGAAAATTTTAAATGGAAGTCGAAACTTTAATACGAAGTGTTGACCCTTGTGAACCCAACATTGACCTTTTTTTATCGGTCCAAACATACAAATGAGGACATTAATTCTTTAAAAACTAAATTATAAAATTTAAAACCGGGACTAAAAAAAAAGTATTACATAAGTATAATGCAATTTATCCTTGGGTTTGCTAATGTATACTAATTCGTTTCACATATATTACGAGTTTTGACTAAATATCTCCATTTTAAAACAATAGAGCGAGAAAGTCCGTGCGGAGTTCCGTACCATTTATTTTTATAAACCATGCAGTTGACGATTTTCTAGTGTAGCTGTAATCAAGATTCTATTTCAACTCAATATTTCTTGCTCCGTGTGTGTGTGTGTGTGTGCGTGCACGCGCGTGTAGTCGCTACCACCACACGCTCATTGCGTGTAAGAGTCCACTCCTTGATGGCTACTTGACGTGCTGCTAGTAAGGAATGTGCTTGCTCTCTAATTATCCGGAGACCTAGGGTTGAATACCTCCCACCCCCCAAACTCATTCCCCTTTCTCTCTTTTTTTTTACACCAATTACGTTGGTCACCTCCCCACAGATATCTATTTTTTTAACACTCTCCGGGTAGACTAATCTAAGTCGACAAATATATAAAAGCCTATTTAAACACCTATTTGACATGCTCTCGAAATACCTAGACTCTTTATTATACTTGATTGGAAACATTTATTTTATTTTGAGTGAAAAAAAACTGTATTTGGCAGTTTAACGATTATTTTTCCTGAACTCCCCAGTATGTGATTTCCGGGTTTTATTTATGGTACTGAGGTCTTTATAATTTGTCAAGATATAAATTGAGCCCATAAATAAATGTGTTTTCTATTCTTTTAATCGATGACCAACTTAACTACGAGAATTATTACTATTACTGTAGCAACCATTTTATTATTAATTTAACACAAATGAGATCAGTTTCTCAATGGACCCTTAACAGCCTACGCTTTTATTTTAGCCATATATACAATTCCTTTTATTGTAACTTACTAAGTGTCACAGTAAAATATCGATGTATATAGAAGCAGGAATATTTGCACAGTTTTAGTGTGGATAATCGTCTGGAATTGTCTCTTGATATATGTTGATAAGATGAAAGGCTGGATTTTGAAGATGGTGGTTATGTTTTCCTACGCTGGCCAGTGTTTTCTCTAATATAGCGTGTGTTTTTTTTGTGACTATTACTAGAGTAAAGTAGTGAGTAGGCACACTGAATTAAAAAATATGGGTGCAAATTGAGGGGGGGGGGGACCATTCGGTCACACATTTTGGGTACAGGAAGTAGTACATTTAGTTAATTAATGTCTGTTATGTAGATTATCAAAGTGTTTATAAAATAAAGTTGTTAATAAGGCTCTTAAATGTTGGGTATTATTTCAACAAAGTTTAGGATCGAAGCATTGATGGGTTGTTTCCAAAATGTTTTCGTTTCCGGTGACCTTTTTAAAAATGATTTGGGTTTTTGGTTTGGAAGATATCGTACATAAAATCCACTTAATCATTAAAATTACTCTATAACCATTAAGTCCCCTCCAATACATATAAATATATCATAAACAACTAAATGGTCGTATGTTAATCATCTGATTTTAGACTCTATAGATGTTTTCTCCTGGCTATACTAATTAAATTAAATTAATGGAATATGGATAAGAATCCGACACCTTAGCTAAATCAGTAGCGCGTCTGTCTACTGAGCTAACGGTTACGGATTCGATTCCCAGCATTTTCTGCCAAATATATCAGTGCTGAAATGTGTGTTTATTCTTTCACAATGATAAATTAACGGCCGGGGACTGGATTTTGTGACTGTCCTAGTCTTTATGTTAGATTGTAGCCCACATGAAGCTACGACAGGCCTAGCAAGCCGGTAGTGGGAAATATATGGCTTGAATTTAAAAAAAACTGACTCAGGGCACAGGCTGGAAATAGTAATGGATGTAAATATGGATGAGGAAGGTATAATCGAGAGCAAGCTTACCCCTATTTGGGTATAGGAGTAGTGGAAAAACTTTTAGGATTAAAACACCGTCGGGTGGTTCGGTGAGTATTTGAAACTGGACCCCACCATCACTGACAAACCCGACCAGATGAACTTTGACGGTTAGTCCACATTACCAGCAGCATAGGATTAAACTCAACAAAAAGTGTATTTACCATTAAACTATATTCAGAGTCGTACTCATAAAATTAATTTTATCTTTTTATATATATGTATATATGGATTTATTTACATATTTTAAAACATATAAATTATTTAACAGGCAACTAAAAATTGAGAAACCAAGAACAGAATTTATAGGAACGTAAATCAGTCCTGGTTATTAATGAAAGAAACTGAGAACATACTTTCTAGCAAAAGAAACCACTTTCGATTCTTAATTATTATTATTTTTATTATCACCGTGTTTTACTACCCATTCGGGTTATACGCACTTACGCTAATGTGTAATGTTAGGGTGAATGTGAAATGAAATGAAGGACCTACAGTTTAACGTGGAATCCGAACCACGGTGGAGACCTGGCATTCCTCACATTCACAAGATGTCTTGTCAGAGGTTAAGGAAGGGTTTGGCAATGAAATAAATCTTTGCCGGGATCGAGGATTGAACCCCAGACGTCAGCATAGAAGTCTGACACCTTACCCCTAGACCACCAGGTCACCCGCTTTCGATTCTTAATTTAATAGTAGGTGAAACTTAGAACAAGCTTTCAAGGAATCGAAACTTTTTTAGGTTCTTATTTAAAAATAAACTCATCATCAAACCATTTAGACCGGGAGAAAGGAGGTGTTTTGTTTACAAAATATGAGGGACGCATTCTGTTGGTCGAATAATTTTTTACAGAACATACCATATGGCGCTAGAACCGTAACTTAAGAACGAACTTTGTTCAAGTGTTTTATTAAAAATAATTGCGGGAATATCTTTAAAAAAATACTTTTATGCCTTATATCATAATATAAAGAAGCTTTAAGTAATAAAACAATCATCTATACGACCTTGAAGGTATTAATTGGGGGAAAAAATCAAAATGGATCCATCCGCTTTCAAGGTTTTTACAATACCCTTACAACATTTAAATAAATGTATACACATTGTTTCAAATTTTCTACAACAGCACGATTTGGTACTACATGAAGTCTTTCATTTACTCAGTTTAATATCAGCTGCAATTGGTTATTTGGCCATGAGCTTGGGGAACAGGGTAGAATATTATTTAAGCTCGTATCCAAACTCTTTCAAATTTAATGGATAAAATAAAGGCAAGTATGCATTTTTCCAAATATAATATTGCGCAGAAACTCACAGAAAATGCAAAATATAATACATTAGAAGTGTGGATTACTCGTGTTAAGTTCACGCTAAAGCCAATCGCTTGAGGAATTGATTTTACCGAGCCTCATATGCTGAAATAATTTGTTTGCATATAAGTTAAGAACATACTTTTTACAGCTGATTAAACTGTTCTGGAGTAATGACATTTCCATTTCCTAGTAAAGAAAATGCTGATTAGATAAACGGCAAATAAGCCAGATTCAAGGTATTTCTTTTTAACTTAGATGACTACTTGTATTATACCGGCCGGGGCATGTAATTCCTGCAAGTTGATACTAACTTCTTCTCCAAGTGAAATAATTTCTTGCCTGGTTCCACTCGTTGTGAAATTAATCTGTATCACTAGTAGCATCCAGCTCACAATCAAGAAACACCAATAAAGCCTTGTGGATCAAATCTTTAAAAGAATAGAGATGCAGCCACCTCTGCATAGCGTCCTCATTTTGAGTTATTCCAATCAAACCACCTGTCACAGCTGAAGAGAGTATTTTAGATTATTCTAATTCCAAATCACACTCTACAGAATTAAATACTCCAGCTGTGCGTTTCACAGAAAGAATATATCTTTTAAATTCATCAATAATTTCAGCTGGCCTCTTAGAAGCGTTTTGAATAGTTATAAAAGTGTTCGGCTTTGGTTCTTGCACTAAATCTTCAGAAGTGTCACAAAATAGACAATATCACTCGCCACCACATTTTATTTTTCAGTTAACAATGTCTACATACATTTTACAAAAATAAAGCAGTGAAATACAACAATTAGTGCATGTTGGCTCAGTGGTAACACTATAAAGCAACTGAAGCTGGTCTCGTCCGCATTCGCGAATAGTGTGAATGTTTCGGCCAAATGTTTGCCCGAATGTTCGCCTACATTCGTCACTCACGTCCATCATATAATCTAAATAGATATTCACCTTATGTGGAACTCAAAACACTTCTCGCAAATGTCTACCCCAAATATTTGATCAAATCATTCGATTTGGCCGGTGATAGTCGGCTGCCAATACACAATGGACCACGCAATTGATGACATCTCTGCTTTTGTTGCTGCATTTATTTCACACTGTCAAGTGTATTGTTATCGCAGCGTAATAAACCAAGAATAACCAGAAGGTAAACGATGGTTTCCTTCAACAAGAGTTTGACAAGATAAGGAACAAAGCAAACACAAGTCAACATAGCTATTTGGTGTTAGCAAAACAATTATCAGCTTATTAAATAAAACTAGTATTTAATGTTACATTACATGGTACACTACAATATATTGTATTTTATAAATAAATAGTCAAGCATTAGGTGAACAAACCTGACAATCCTACAATAACCACAAGATGAAGGAACTATTCAGTGATCAGTGTGTACACTACTAGACTACACGAACTACTACTGTGGGGGAGCATTTTGAATGTTCGTCGGGACTCCAGTGGCGAGCATTCGCCCCCTTTTGGTTCGTGTCAAGAGACCTCTCCCAAGGCAAAACCCTTCGAATGCCTAATATTTGACAGAACATTCGCCATTCGTGTACCTCCCACACTACTCGTAGAGTCACCCGATACATGAGCATTCGTTAGCATTCACTAATAATGTGGGACCTGCTTGAGAAGCGCTTGCCCTTGACGCCCTACAATATGTAGCCAGTGCGCACAGAGAGGAGTATGGGCGTGCAGGGAGGGCGAACCGACCACTTACCCGGCTGGCAACATGAAACTACATTAGAAATATCATCCCACGTGGTCAAATATGGAAATAAACTGCGTCCCTCATATTTTGCAAACGAAATCCCTTCTAGCACCTGCAATAATTCCTGAATTGAAGTTTTAATGGAATGCTATACCATCAGGTTTTAAAGGTTTAAAATCTGTTAATACTCTCAGAAAAAGGTGGACGAATCATTTTCTGGGCAACCAAAATTTATAAAATGGAGCATCTAATGTATATATAAAACGATAATCAAAATAATAGGCTTATTCACAATTAAGTTTTAATATTAATTCTCAATATTTGTACCACTCAACCTCTTGTAATATTTAGAATAACATTAGCATAAGTATCTCTCAAATTGTAGGACCGGCCATGAGCTGAAATTTATAGAGTATAAATAAATTCATAAATTAAATATCTAATTACATACTTGATGTAATAAAATGGCTACTATATAAATTTAAAACAAATCAGTAATATAATAGGAATACTAAAAACATACTTTCATAGACGTTACATAGTTATTTAACTTATTTCCTAATAATTTAACTTATTATTATAGCATTTAACTTCCTTCACCTCTGACAAGACATATTGTGGAATGCCAGGCCTCCCCCATGGTTCGGATTCCACGTTAAACTTTAGATCCTTAATTTCATCTCACAATCACTCTACCATTACACATTAGCGTAAGTGCGTATAACCCGAACGAGTAGTAAGACGCGGTGCTAATAATAATAATAATAATAATAATATAGCATTTAACCATTTTCCATTTTATGTATTCAAGTATAATTTAAGATATTATAATGTTTTTATATATCATTTTGTTTAGCAACTTTGAGCTTAAAAAACGTGCATTTTTCAACGAGTGAAAATGAAATCACCTAAGACGTCAAGAAAGTCCTGGATTCTCAGAAACCCGTGTGACGTCATGTGTTGCGACTTCCTACTTAACTAGGTTTTTAGTTAAGTGGACTTTCTTGTAAAACTGACCGAGAAAAATGTCTAAGCCTAGTCAGGGAGGTCAAGTTTATCATGACTCGTGTCTTAACATATTGTACAGTTGGGATATAAAAAGTTTGTGCAAAGGAATTCGCAAACGTGCGTACTTTTAAGAACCAAAATAAGGAAATGTACCCTATACATGTGAATACCTAACATTTAAGCCTATTTCTACTCAACGCAGTTTGACTTAGTGTCTTGTGTGTTTCGTTTTAATATAAATCGTAGCTACTAAGTCCGTTTATTGCTCATAATATAAAAGAGGAAATAACGAGTCATACTTGAACAAGAAAATTGCCAAGTAATGACATGTAGTGAAATCTAGTAATAAGTTCAGACGTTTTGTAATTTTTGTTCAGAGCTAAAGCTCAATTTAATTTATTAGAAATAAGAACAATTTTTTATGATATAAAAAACTTGGATATATAGTCTATTTTCTCTCCGAAAAACATTATATATATATATATTATATATATATATTATATATATATATATACTGTACCTATTTCAGTGGCAAATTAGTCTAAGGCGTAACTCTCGTAATAGACTATACTTCCAATGACAGGGAGATTGGGGTTCAAATCCCAGCCTGGTGTTTTAAGGGTGGGTTTCCTAAATGATTTTCACTTAACCTCCACACAAGTACGGTTACATTTCTTTTAAATTCAACCTTCCTCATCCATCTCTCACTAGCTTAATCAGTATTTAATGTGTAAATTCAAAACAGAAATAAAACGCGGTGCTAAATAATTATATGTAGACTCGCTCTCTCTCTTTTATATATATATATATATATATATATATATATATATTTAGACCTGGTTGTTAAAATTTTGTACAATTTGATATAAAAATTCTTAAAACGAATGTTTTATTAAAAAATACTATTTTATTAAATCCAATAAACAGACTGTCGGAAAAAAACTTTTTTTCTACTCTGTCTTACTTATTGAGTATTTTAAAAATTTGAATATTATGAAAAAGAATTAATTAAATTGGTTGAGTAGATCTCCTTCCTGGAATATTTGTATTTAGGAACTGCTTCACTTTTTAAATATTTGTATTTCTTTTTTTCACTTATTACCTCAAATTTATAATCTTTCCATATACCAAAAGTTAATTCTGTCCGTTCAAAAGTGAATCATTATAAATTAAGATCCCTAACTTATCCTACTGACTAAAAACATCAACAGAATATATAATTTGGTTCTTAAATCTCATAATGATTAGAATTTTATCGGGTGAGGTGTGTAATGTTTCATTACACTCCATCTAATTTAAGTTAACCTCGTATATACAATTAAATATATTTTTCTTGACACCACTATGTATTGAATAAATGTTTTAGTAATTCAGACATTTTCTAAAAACGAAAGATTTCTTTCGATTTTTACCGAAACTCATTATTTAGATAGGCCTATAGTTGTACTTTATTAATACATAATTTTGTATTTATTATGACTCTTACTAGCTAGCTAAATTATGTCTAGAATTTACAAAATTAGTTTATCCTATTTAAATCAAATTGTGTTAATATAAAGTGAGTCCTGTGATTAATGCTGTACACTGATCATAATTGGCATGATTACAAATTTGAATATTTGGTTAACACATAATATTTACTAATGAGCTATGACTTAAAAA
>CABFOW010001880.1:0-40553 GCA_902141385.1 Timema californicum
TGGCACCCAATTACACGAATATTGATAAATAGTTAGTTTTTTCCTTGTAGGTGATCAATCAATCTGATTGACACGCTACACACTGAGCTATCCAGGAATAATCCCGTGCCCAGGGTCATTCTTCACTCATATTTTAAGGCAGAGTCTATGATGGACGTGCGGAAATCGTCGGAGAGCAGAACACAACAATTTTTTTTTGTCCACGTGAAACTGTAGTGCCACAAATTATGAGAATAGGATATTTTGTTTGCACAAATTCAACGCCAGATATTGTCAAAGGTCCTTATGAATTTGTGTCACAAGTAAATCCATTTCTCATAGTTTGTACCACAATAATGTTCATGTAAGCGCCAAAAAAAATTGTGTGCTACTCAATGTAGTATCGCCTATATTGGCACATATTAGGACTAATAATAAAAAAATCCAGCACTAGACATAAAATCTGAATCATGAAACCAATACCAATATTTAGTGTTGAATTTGTGTTTTAATAACCTCTTACTTGCGTAATTTGTGACACCATAATTTCAATTCAAATACCTTTAGAACTATAAATTGTGTTGACGCCACGTTGAGCTGCCCCTCCCTCACTTCAAGACTGACCCTAGCTTAAGTTGCTCCCAGATATACACAATGTGACGTCACAGTGATATCAAACTGCGGTCCATTAGAACTATTCAAGGAATACACAAAACTCTAATGAATATTCTATATTTATGACCATAAATGAAATAAAAATGTATTCAACCTGACTCTAGCTGTTCAAGAGAATTATGTAATAACTTTAAAATATTAAAATACCCCCGTTTATTTGAATAGATAATGTTGATATTTTGTTAAATATTTTAAACAATTAATAAAAATATCCCCGCTTTGGTGGCGTAGTTGGCTAACGCGCTTGTCGTGTTGAGCTCAACTGCTGAGGACGGGGAGATCGAGGTTCGAATCTCAGTCGGGTGAACTGGGGGTGGTTTTTCCTATATGGTTTTCCACTCTTCCTCCACGCAAATGCGGGTTCATTTCCTATAATTCAACCTTCCCAATTCCTAATCCATTAGCGTAATTAGTTCTTAAAGCGTAAAACCCGAACGGCTAGTAAGACGCGTTGCTAATTATTATTATTATTATTATTATTATTAATTTATCTGGTTATTTATTGTTGTAGGAATAATAATTAAATACACGTAGAAGATAGAGGCCAACAAATATGATTTACTGAATACCTTGATGTGATAGTATAGAACTAAAACTTATTTTTACCATTACTTTACTAAAATATATTGTTTTTAAAATGTGTTTCTTTATTGGTGGTAAAAATTATGAGCCGCCATGTATACACTGCAAATACGAATACATAGCACTTCCATCTGCTGAATGCTACCAGCATTAGTGTAGTGCCACAAATTAAGGAAATGTAGTCTATAAGTTGTGTTGATTTTGTAACTTAAAAATACATATTTTCATAATTTATGCAACCTTAATTTTTCTATAAACACTTTCATGTGTTACCACTACTTGTAGAATCGCTATCAGAACAAATTATTTGGTGGATGATATTATTTATTATTCTTTAGGTTATGTTACATAAACAAACCAGTTTTAAATATTTTGCCACAAAAGTTTTAGAAATAAAGAAGCACAAAGGTGATGGTGCTTCATATATGAATTAGCACTTGAAAAATAGAAATAGCAGCAATACTAGAAACCAACATTTAATAAGATATTAATTACAATATATACCTTTGTGACCAATTTTAGTTATTTAAAATATCATTAAAATAATATTGCTTAGTATATCATATTATTCTTAGCTCGTGTTATCCTGTGTATAAGTATGCAACTATATGACTGTTATGTATACAGAATTTACTGTGCCATGTGGTAGCCAAATCAGTGGGGAAAATGGGCGCACAAAAAAATGGAAAAATTTACGTAACCATGTGTGTCATTTGACCTTAATTATTAGTACAACTACAGCCAGGTTATTCCATTAAACTGTTGTTATACCATTCTAAACATCTTTAGATCTATTGACCAAGTATGCAATATTGTTTATTCCCTCCTAGCTTCCTTGTGCTGTGAGTTAAACGTGATCATGAACTATAAAACACCAAGAAATGGCAGATTGGCAGGTCTCCTGGTTGAAGCTGTCCAATTTGATCACTTCCTATAATGTTAGCAGCTCCAAATTACAAACATTGCTCGGAAACAAGATAAAATGGGACGGATTAACCTTTTCAATGGTTTTCTATTTCCCGTCCACCACTGAAGGGGGTGCCACATGTTATGGTCCACCCTGTATATATCCAGTGTAACTCTTTCACACGATGCAGAGTCGACACATTCACACATAGGATCTATTTACAAAAACACAAGTAGGGCCGGCCAGATGGTAGGTGAAACGGGGAAATACGTCACTCACTTCTTCTAGAGATATCATGTACGCCAAAGGGATGTTTTGTTTTTTGATTTACAAACTGTTCTCAAATGTAAAATATACACTTTGGATGGGAAACATTGACATTATAGCTCATTTCGGTGGTCGAATGATCTAAGGCGTCAGTTTCACACAAAAAAAAGACTGGACCACCGATGACGGGGAGATCAGTGTTCGAAATTTTGGTCAATTTTACTGAAATTTGTTAGCAAGTGGTTTTCTACTCTCGCCAAATGAAAAAATGTTAGTACACTTGCACTAAATTCAATCTTTATTATTCTTAGCACATTAACGCAATTAATGCACGTCCTTTAAAAATGACTGAGTGGTAAGACGCGTTGCTAATAAAAATAATAATAATATTAATTACCAGTAAAACCGTGTGAAACTTTCACATATTCAAACTCCCCCTCCCCCCCCCAAAAAAAAAGAATAGTGATTTTGTATTTTGTTGAGTTGTTGAAATTAAATATTCAGTGAAGTGTATACGCAAAAAACCAAAGAGAGTTTATTTTCGGAAATTGATACATAAATATTGTTAGATTTAGTGACTCTTGAAAAGGCTACATAGAGTTGTCCATGAGTAGATTCAGCCTTTGGTAAGTACAATCAAGCTCTTGGAAGCGTCTGTCCCTGAGACTTATTGACAACAGAAATAAAATATAGGATAGTTATAGTATAATAATAACTTCGTCATTAAAGTCGATTTATTATTATTTTTTATTATTAATATGAACTTAAGTGTGGGAAAGTGAAAGCTCATAAGCATTGGACCTCCGTTGCCAGTATCAAATAATATTGTATACAATGTTTAAGTTTTGTTAAAAAGATTAGGTTATATTAACAGACATTGGTCATCACTCATCGTATTAGCTGTGATTTATACATTATGCCATATAATATCACAATATTGTTTCGTGTATTAGGCTATGTAGTTCTCTGGAGTCATCTTAGCAACTGCAATAGTCTCCACTTAAAATATAGTTAACATTAATATTATAACTATGTATATTTATATAAATTAATAATAGTGCCAGAGGTAACATAAATTTCAGCTAATGTTTGCAATAAAAATGTGCTAGCTGTTTGCTACCACAATGTCCACGCTGGATATACTGTATACACTCTCTAGTGTTTGTAACAACCAAATAGCAACACGCGTTTTGCACGATCTAAATACCATAGTTAAAAATAAGCTACGAAGATGAATAATATTATGATAATCTTAGAATAGTTGTATAACTATTAAGGGATAAAAATACTGTTTATTGGAGGTTACAAAATATGAGTAAAATACCCTGTACTTATGAAAATACATTGTTAGGATAGTTAAGTCTCGTAGATTACGGTGGGCCGGATATGGAGCAAGAATGGGAGATTCTAGAACATTGTTCAGGATATTAACTGGCAAACCCAATAAAAAGATACCTCTGTGAGACTAGACTCAAATGTGAGGATAATATTTGAATGGACCTGAAAGAGATAGGTTGTAGTGAGGTGGACTGGTTATAACTATATCAATAAAGGTCCAAGGTTTAATGAGGGTAACTAGATATAATTAGCTCAAAATAGGGATAGGATATAATATTGTGAACTGAATATAACCAGTTCAAGATAGTGGTAAGGTATAATGAGGCGGACTATATACAACTAAATCAAGATAGGGAGAGGTGGCGTAATTTTATATGTGCCTCAATGAAATTTCGAGTTCCTAATGCCGTAGAATAAGTAAGTATTTAACACTATAAATTTGGTTTCAATTTTACAAAACTAGTATAAAATCTTAAGCCATTAAACTTGATATACTATATTGATTTGATAAAACATCACAGGTATTCAACACTTTTGAATTCAGAATAAATTTGGTGACCTACAAAGATTTAAAAGTTTGAATGTTTTTTTTTACCAAATATATTGTCACAAATAGTCTAGTTATTGCAACTTATATATCTTTTAATAAAGAACTACCTGGGTCCATCCTCGAACTCTTACATAATGAAAGGAACATTTAACGGAAGAAAGGCTATGAACAGCTCTTTCAAATGCACCTCATTAACTACAGCTGTATGTTTGGAAGTCTCTTTTTTTTGTGTTTTTGAATATTCTAAAAATTTATTTCTGGAACAAAAAACTGAGTTTTAATTATCGGTCTATCCTCTTGGAATAATATATTACGAAAATAAATAAGATATTTTAATATAGTTATCCTATTCTAATATTCTACACCCTTTGTTGATATGGTTGAAACTTCTCTGACATGAATTGAATCATTGATCTTTCGCGTCATACTTTTAAAATGGTTACACAATACATGCTTATTTGATAAAAAAATTTATTCGCTATGCTCTTTTGTGTGTACACACAGTGTTACAACCCAATCGAGCTGGCTGAATATTCCCGCTAATAACCTTAGAAGTAGTGTATACCCATTTGAGTCGAGAAATTTTGGGAAAACATTTAGGAATAACTACTATAAACTCATCCAACTGGTGTTAAATACCATATATTTACTACACTGGCAAAACTCTTGTGTTTGTCTTAGTCGCTAATAAAATATTTTGGAGTCTTATATTGAATCTTGTAAATTATAAACCTGTAAACTCAGTTTTTTGTTTAAAACCATTATTTTATAATAAAGAATATATATATATTTTTTATCAACATTCCAAACTATATAAAATACTTCAATCCTTACCCCAGATATTTGAGGTCGTACAATTAACTTCACCAACGAAGTCTGCTATTTCTAGCTATCCATTCTATCTCTACCTAGAGCACATGGTAAAATGAGAACTCAAAAAGGAAACACCAAAATTCTCCACACATTTTCTAATAAAGGATTCGATATTGGAGAATTGATTCCGTGCACAAGTCTATTGAATTAAGGACATAAAATATGAATTATAGACCCCCTTGAGGGCTCCAGAACTGCCTCCAACACACCCTTCATCCCCTTCCACCTCGCGGAGTGGGTAAAGAATGGCGCAATTTGCCGTTAAGTAAGGAGGAACTAATAATTAACATGTCTGGAGGATGGAAAAGATACCTCACCTTTATTTGCTCGACCTAAATAATAGCCATGATTTGTTTTTTAACATTTCCTCTTCACAATGTATGATTTTAATTGGTGTCAGTTTAGCATACTCTACAGTATTGTGCAAAATAGTTTGTGGCTTGATATATAATCGAAAATTATAAATTTATTTAATTATTTAATTATTTAATTGAAAAATGTTGATTTAATATAAATATATATTAAAAATAATTCGAAGAAAAAAGTGGAAATTATATAGTGTGTTTGGAAACTCAGATGTAGTTTGTTTGAACCAAAATTAATAGAAAATCCCTCTACACTTTCAGCATGAAAAACTATAATAATACCATTAAATTGTCCTCAAAGTTTTGTTGTACAGTGTCGGGAGAGCAAAGCTGTTCAAGTATGCGTTTACAACAGGTCGCATAGGAGTGAGGAGCGGGGTACTGCTCACCCCGACATTTTCATGGGTTGTCATTAACGGTCCTACATCACAGAAAGTGCTTGCCATTTATACCTATGCAATGGCACGCGCCTTATTAATATACAACTTGTTGTACACGCATGCTTGACAGCTTTGCTACTCCAACGCCATACGCCAGAACTTTGAACACAATATAATGGTATTAGCATAGGTTTCCGGATGTAAATGTTTGGGGATTTTCTATTACTTTTGATCCAAACATGCTATATGTGCAGTTTGGGCTTTGCGTTTTCAAACACCCTATATATACACTTAGGTCGTTACGTAGGAGAGAATTGAGAAGCATTGTAAACGTTAGATATAACCGGTTATTTACTCACTGAGAAACACTGTTGTCCTACAGGTTATACAATTTCATATACAAAAAATTATGTTAACAACATATAGATTTATTACAATAAAACAGAAATAACAAAATTGAGGTTTTACAATGATATTACAGGTTATACTTTGAAGTTTGATGCAGATAATTAAACTTTGTGAATTTGAAGATTCTGCTGTGGCTATTAGGGCTGTGAAGGCGCCGGGCTACTGGATGAATTGTTCTGAAGAAGAAAAATTGTAGTTAATAAAAAAATATAGAACAAGATATAAATACAAATATAACTTTGAATCAGTTAAGCCAATCTGGGTTGTAAATTTAACTCTTTAAAACATTTAGTATAATGATAAACAATAGAAAAGTTTCTTGATTATAGTGGTTGATGGCTAATAATCAGGTGTCTAGTACTATGGCTGGTCTCTTTCCCTTACAGTACTGCCAACGCATTCTATAGTACACACAAATTTAGTTGCAATTAAACTAAGAGTAACACTAGCAAAATAGGAGACCAAAACCCGGCAAAGAAAAAGGGTATTATTTGCGCAAACCCCACTATGACTCTATAGAAGTTCCCTGGTTTTCTCACAGAAGCTAATACCGTACGAGAGTCGTGACTGCTTAACCAACACAAAATAAAGAATAACATCTACTCAACTGAGGTATGTAATCCAATACAGACAACCTGGTTGTAGCCATCCAAAAATTAAGCAGGTGTACATGACGTTCACGGCGTCATGCCAAACATTGGGTCAAGTTAGACTAATGGAACTTGTGGAAGTTTAGCAAGTCTCTAACTAAGACATTACTGTATTCCAAGCCCAAGGCTCGTGACGTAAAGACTGTATGGTAAATATACAGAGCAACATAGTCTCTAGGACTGATGTAACATACATGAAACTAGCTATTATTAGGCTTGTCCCTCATTCTGGAGGACACAATATTTAAACAACAAAATAAACCTTTAAGCTAGGAAGTCAACAAGACTTGCAGTTGATCCATTGTCAATCCGACAAACTATCAACACAAATGAAAATCGTCTCCGACATTATACAGAAAAACTAAAAGGGTGCAAACAGACATTGCCTGTCCTTTGCTACAAAATTGAGATTCTGAGTCATAAGGACACGTTGATTACTTTTGAGATACTTAATTAATTGAAGTCCGTGGTCCTATCCATGGCTGCGATGGATCTGACGTCTCCAGTTTGACGGTTTTTTAAAATCGAAAGTCCGTAATCCTGTCCATGGCGGTGGCGTATCAGACGGCCCAAGCTTCATGGTCGTCGTGTTCTTTGATGCGGCGCAGAAGTTCTTCCTTCAATGCTGGGTTGCAGTAAATAGGCTGTAAATGGGAACCTGGCTGGGGTTCTTTATATAGTGATAGATCTGGTACGAATGGAATAAAGCAGAGAAGGTGATAAACACAGAAACGTAAAAAGGAGAAACACGGACGAAGGCGGGCAGAAAGAGGAAATAACAAGAGAAATCCACTTGCGGGGAAAGGGAGGAACAAGCTTCCTTAGCTAACCACTAGAGTCTCTTGACGTGGAGTGGGTCAGTAGGTTCAACTCGATATGCACTCCTTTCCTTCGTCAGGTGTTATAATGTAAGCACGTGTGGCTGCCATTTTTGAATAATTTTCTTCTACCATGTGGCAGTTCAATCGAATAACATCATGACAGGGTGAGTGGAAATGAAAGCAATTTATATTTAAATATCTCTGATATGATTATATGATTTAGTATCCGTTATTATTTTTATGAGAATTTTAGATATAGATGTACTTTACTATTTTTCCTTGTGGACAGCATGGAAAGCGTAAGTAAATTTATCCGACAACATCCAATGGCAAATAGTCTGCGTTAACGTATTTTATTCATAAATATGATAATATTAATCCTCTTCTTTGATATCTACTACAGTATCTATCAAAATAGAATATTTTTGACCAACAAAGTATTTGAATGTAGGGAGATGCGTAATTTTATTAGACTGCATCTAGTCAGAGAAAATAAACTTCGAGGTAGATTCGATTAAATATGTTAATATAGTTTCTTTCTTGCATAAATTATAAAAATATTTATTTTTACTTGTAGCCGTCCAATCTGTCTGATTGACATGCTACAAATGTTTTAATATATTTTTAATATTGGTTTAAACAAAATACAGGAAAGATTTATTAATAGCTTAAAAGTTTAGATTTTGGGTGATTAAAAGAAAATGTGTGTTAGCTTGCATAAAACTCTCTAAAACAATACGAGACTATCTTAAAATGTTATGTTATAACTCTATCTAAACATGATTATATTTAACAGTGAAAGGTTGGATAGAGGCTTATAACCTTGTGCTCTTATTTCAAAAGAACAAATTTATGCGTAAGGCTTCATTAACTTGGTTATTAAACTGTAAATTCATAATTTAAACCTATAACTTTTCATAAACCTGCTGACAATATTTTCACTTATATTTTGTTTAAAACAATACTAATAAATATCAAATTACTTTGTAATTAATAACGCGTGCGTTGGGTATCGGTGTTCTACCATACAATAGCCATAAAGAAGAAAATTCACGTTTCCGAGAGTCTGTTACATCATATTTATTCAAATATGTAATTTCAATCAACTAAACCCGCACCAGTTGACACGTGGACTAAATGTAGTTCAACGCCTTAATTCAGTTGTGAGCCCGGGGTCTTGAGTTCGATTCCCGGCACAGTAAAAAATATATATCTTGTGAAACTGTTGGTTTCTCTTTCATAGTGAGCGTTTAATTGCTGGGGGACTGAATGTTGTTTCTCATCTAGATTTAATTTCATTTTATAAGCTATGTGCTAGTATAATTAGTAAGATTGGAAAGTGCACATTAAATATCTCAAGATTTAAAAAATAGTAATAATAAATGTCTGACTTATCTAGTAGAGCTTGACGGTGATGACAAGTCTTATTTACATTCATAGCCGGTTTTATTGAAGGTGGTATTTATTAATGGTCTCTAAATCTCCCTCTTCGTTGATGAGGGTACACTTCCTCTAAATTTGTATCTCCTTCTATTCTAACTAAGTAGCGTACGGGTGGTTAAACAATGGCATCCTGAAGCTGGTAAAAGGACATGAAGGAAGGTGGGGCGGGGGGGGGGGAATATTAAAGCGTTCATTGGTAACCATGAATATAAATAGTAATGTTCAACTCGATGCTTGGTTTCCTTATTCTTTGTTCTAGTTTTATTTAAAATATCATCAGAGAAGCATTTGAAAATATTTTTATTTTACAATTGAATTATTATATTGAAATATTTACATGCAAATACTATTTAATTCAAACGTATGAATATGTAACCTTAAGAAAACAGGTCAGTCATTAAAGGTTAGCTAGATATAATCAAGGAGAATTAATTTTAAGGAGAAGAATAAGAAATTATATTAGGAACATAAGAAATGAGTTTTAGTTGTAAGATAACAAAAATAATTTATAAGACCTGGTATTTTTATAACCATGATTCAGGTTTAATCTAAGGAAAGCGTACCCACATTTGCGTTGAGGGATAGTGGAAAACCTTTCTGGAAAAACCACACTCAGAATACCCAACTGGGATTCGAAATTCGACCCCAGTCTAGTATATCACGAGAGTAATATGCCTTAGACAATGTAGCCACTGAATAAGGTTGTAAAATATTACTGATTTGTTTTGTGTTTGTTCAAAGTAATGACATACATTATTATGATAATTATGATAATTATAGTAGAAAACAAAAGTTGCCCGATAACTGTCTGGAACTATAAGGACTACACGAGTCCAAAGAGTTAGTTTATAACTTGTTTCTTTTCCTAAGTGAAATGACATTTACATTTACCATAGCATAGCTAAATATCAAATACATCAATAGTACCGAAAACTTATTGACTAATATTAGTCATTAATCTAAATTACCAAAGATTGTATATTTATTTTCAAAATAAAAGAACTAAGGATTCCAGAGACATGACAGCAGCTAATCACATTTTTCTATTGTATAGGTAGATATAATATCTATATCAGCCATTCTATTTTAATAAATTATAAAGGCTTTGTAAGAATTATTTATTTCTAATAATCCAAATAAAATATTTAAAGAATTAATTAGTTTAGAAAAATTGATACAAACAAATCACGTTTACAAAGGGATAAGAATATTATACTTCAAAAATGGAAATTTAATTTACTTTAATATGTTAAACCGAACAGTAATTTTGAATAAATATCGTCCGTAATAGTTCTCAAGCGAGGCTTAATACGATAGGTCTGCTTTTCATGAGTTGGATATCCATCATAGTTGTGTAAACAAGGGATGAAACTACACGTGTCCAGGTACAGAAAAGGAGTGGGGGTGACGTGTCGACATGAAAGTTAGAGAAAATACTAGAATATTCCAGTGCCTAGGATGCAGCTCTTTAACGTAATCTCCACAGCTTAGGAAGGTTGCGCGGAAAAAGAGAAACGCATTCACTATAAACAATGAAACCAGTTGCTTGCCGACGCCATTTTGAAGAAATATTAAGTGTTCTGACTTCTGAACGTAGTTTTGAATTTGAGGAAGATCATTTCATAATTGAAACAGTCCGTGTTATCACGACGATCTTTAGTGAAGAATATAACAAACTAAATTATTTGAATAACGAGGTGAATTATTTTTCTCACTGTAATGATTAAGTATACTATGAATAATACATTTAAAAAAATCTCAAATGAAACTGTCTATTTACTTCGTTGGGCTCCAACTACTCAACTCATTACTATATGTGATCAATATTAACTATCCTGTGAGTAACTCGACAGTTATACGAGCCCCCCTTCAAACTCGAGACCAACAGGGCACCTAAAATATATTTCTTCTTAACTACACCTATCAACACAGTTAACTTCTAATTAGCCATGTTATAGTCTGACTGCGAACCTAGGACCTACCAAACTAATTGGTTATATTACGTTTATGGTACCATGAAAGGGATAAAATACAATAATAGTATAACAGATGTGACACAGTGGAAATATCAAGCATATTGTAATACAAGCAAACAAATCACATGGTCATACCTGCAACAAATTGTGTAAATTATAGGCTAAATTATATGATATATGTAATGTATGGACCAAATAAATCAGATTTTATATATATTATCTTCTTCACATTGACTAGTAAATTCAACGGTACAAATTATTTTATTAATTTAATTTAACAACACATAAACAAAATCATATTCAGATATGTTTATATTTATATATTTTAAAAACGATGAAACAAAATTGAGTTAACTATTTTTTGAAATTTAATTGAAAAATTAAAAGCTCGAATTTTATTTCGACCCAAATATTCGTATATTTGGTATATGGTCAGTTTATATCACTTCAATAGTAATAATTCTTCAGTTAAGACATATCTATAAATTTGAATAGTAAATATAACTTAAAGGATGACAGAAGAAAAAATGTATTGGCATTATCTGTCAGATTGACGATTTTTCATGAATTCCTTTTAAATTCATTGGTGCAGATAAGATTTTAGAGCTCTGGTCGTGATAGTTTCTACTGAAAATATTTTTGTTAACTAATGAAGATTTACACTTCAATTTTAATAATTAATTGAAAGTATGAAACCTATTATATAATAAAGTATCCTTCTTTGAACTCGACTCTCCAACTGGGCTCCAAAAAAATATCAGACCACAACAATGAGTCCCTAATTGTAAAAAAATAAATAATAATAATAATAATAATAAACTAGAAAAATATAAACACAGGTAGTCAACATAACTTAATTAAATACGTCAAATAATATTAAATATATAAAAAGATTAAGACAAATTATTTAAAAGTAAGCAACACATCAACTAGAGGATATTATGTTTAAAAACGGCTCTTAAATTTAGTTAGAGAGATAACGTATATACAACAGTTGAATATTTAAAGGTTTGAGGTTCTATCAACAAATAATACGTAGAACTTTAGAAATAATATTACGAAGGTAAGTTGAAGAGATATAGTTTATTTTATGGGACATATATTTTAATATTGTAGACGTTGATTTGAGTAGAGCTGTATCAATATTTAGGGATATTTCCTCTTTTTGTAGCTCACTGAGCCCGATTGATTAGCACACGCTACAATTACACACAAACATTTTAATAAAATGAAACTAATACAAATCAGCCTTGATGGATTTTAGGACAAATTCTTGCTTAAGGACCCGAGGCTCACTTATTACAAACCATTCTAGTTTGATAGATTTCTACCAAGTGATGAATTTGAAATAGAACAGTTTCCTTTGGTTGGGAAGTAATTCTGTCGGTCATATATCGATTGTGGCAATATCCTTGGAAGTACGTGAGATAAATATCCATTAAAAATGTGTAGGCTCTTTCTTGGTCATTCGTGTAAATGCAATGTGGGAAACAATTGTAAAATACCGTACGCTCGTAAATTCCCTAATACAGTTCTCCAGATGGCGCGGGAGGTCTACACTAACCAGTTGAAGGGCTAAGTGCACCCGCTGCTCTGAGAGAATGTTCAACACACCAGACTAGGTACTATTAATAGCTGTATTTTTAATATTATTATTATTATTATTATAACTATACATACCTAATAACGCCGTTCCCTATAAGGCAGGCAAGAAACTGTGCAGATAGTTTTTAAAAAAATCCCTCGCTTCAACAACATCCATAAACTGATTTTTGAATGCTCTTTTATGCTTTAATCTATCGATGTTTATCTTTTCTACTAATTCGTCTAAATAATTTAGTGACGTATTTATGGCTTATTCCTTCTTTTTAATCCGCACAATCTATCTTAATATATCTGCTTTGTTAATCTATCCACACTCATCCTCTCAATATACCCAAATTAACCTAGGACGCTTCTTTCACAATGACCAACTATTGGATTCCCTCTCAAACCACATTCCTTCAACACCCATTCATTACTGACTCTGTCCATACGAGTTATTCCACACATATTTCTTAGATATCTCTTTCCAACACATTCACCTTAATCTTGTGTTTCTCCTGACAAACCCACGCTTCACATCAATAAAACAATATTGTCACTAACACACTTTTATATACTGCCTTCTTCGCCTCTTTCGATACTACATCATTCTTAGCAATAGTCCACATACATCCAACTAATCTCCTAGATGCATTCACCCGTCTGTCGATTTCACCATCTATCCTTCCATTTTTACAAAACATTCTGCCCAGATAAACAAAATAATTATCTATTTATAACATTTTACCATTTTACTAAGATGACAATGATTTACTGATCCATCCTTACGAAAAACTATCACCTTAGTTTTGGGGACATTTTACGAAAATACAATCTGCCTGTAACCACATTCAAACGATGTAATGAGTTCTGCTAGATACTTTCATTCTCAGCTATTAATACTGCATTATCCACATGTATCGGTGCTCTCACATTTGCATTGTACAATTGTACAGCAATCACGTCCTCACAAGCATCTCTCAACACTTATCCATTAATTACTTAAACTATCATGGATATGTAACATAGGCCTAACCTTGTCTAACAACCTGTTCAATGTCAAATCAATTGCTCAAACCTTCATCCACCCAAAAATACGCTTTACTTCCATCATATAAATACATCAATTCTACATTTACTAACCATGAATCCACACTATAATCTTTGATAACACTCCATAACATAATCCTATTCACCCAATCATACGCTTTTTCCAGATCATCAAAAGCTCAATAAACTTTATTCCTCAATACGATACATTTCTTAAATTTATTTGTTGCTACGCAAATATCCAACATATGCGATCTCTACCTGGCATGAAACCGCATTGCAAATACCAAATCTGGCAACCAGATTTTTCACGCGCCCTCTTAATTTGAACTCTCTCAAAAACTTTGCTTGGAATACTCAACAAAGTCACTGTCATATAATTCATACAATTTACTTTTACTGCCTTTAAATTTGTACAAATGATCAATGAAAGCATTCTTCAATCCATTAGGAACATTCGAAATCCAAGCATATACCTTGAACAGTTCATACAAACTGGCATGACAATACACTTCAGTATTTCACTTGTGATCCCATTTATGACCACGGCATTGCCATTCTTTAAGACTTTCATACCATTTATTATTATTTTTTTGTTATTTTTAATCATTTGTAGTATTCAAAACGTTAAGTAAGCGTTAATGGCAAAATTTGCATCTTAATGAAAAGTACACAGTCATTGCTCAAAGAAAAGACGTCAAGGCATGGTGGCTTTGTGGAAAGCTAGGATTGGACTTTGACTGTAAAACCCACACTAATTCCAGGATCACAATCATATTAACTTTAACTTAACGTAGCGTTCACTTATAGTTTACTCATCTTAAAGAAGCCAGTGGGCTATCGAAATTCACGTAACTTTAGCATTTGAGAACATAGATGTTTGATCTGTGATCTGTACTATTGGTCAACAGTGCTATCTGTGACTATGTATTGTTTACTTTTTTGGATATTTAATTACGTTGAAATACAATATCTATTATTAAAACTAGCTGTATCAAAGTTAAATTTTTTTGCACTTACTACTTTTCCTATTTTAGCGTTATATTATACTCGTCATCAATCATGATGTTAAGGTAAAATCTAGCTATAAACAAATGAAGTAACGCTACTTGCGAAACAGATGAAGTACTAAATAGCAGTATTAACGTGACTGGCTGTATATATCACTTGACACCCTTCACTTATAGTGCGCGTAACATGGAGATCTCCCAAGACAACTATTACTATAAGTGAACGTTAGGTTATTCACATCGTGATGATTACCATTTAAATACACGAGGATAACTTTTATGTTAAGTTAAGTTAAGTGAAAGTTATGTTAACGTTAAGTGTATCATGATCCCGAGATTACACTTCACTAGCTTTAAAAGTAAAATTAGTTTAGTTCTTGCATCCTCTCCTCTTTAACCTTATATTATACTTTAGTTTTCTCGCTGTTATAGTGTACAGTAGTCCCATGGCTTCTTTGGTGCTGACTGACAGCTTTAAAAATTTACCAGACCAAACTACGTATCCTTACGCTGAACCAGATGATCCGCAAAAACATGTGTTTAACAGCTGTAACGTCTGACATTCAAAATTAAGGTATATATCTATATTTTGACTGTCAGAAGTCAGATGTGAGCTGACAGTCAGCACCAAAGAAGCCATGGGGCAACTGTAGCTTTAAACTGACTTAATATATATTACATAAAGGCTATAATCTGACGGATGAAATACCACTCCTATAAATATCCATTTGAAACATATTTTAATCAATGATGAATAAATAGTGATGGCTGATATTGCTTGTAGACCTAGCACAACAAAGAAAACACTACCTAATAAGTTTACAACTTATTTATAAAAATCATGTATAGGTATGCTGACTAAATTTAATATTTATATTACCATCTATATCATAATACAAATATAATGTATAAACAATTGCATATCTAGCTGAAGGAAAGGCGCAACCTCTCAATGTCCCACTTATATCAATAATGAGATCAAAATGTTAGTTCTATATTAATAAATAATTGGTAACTAATAATGAGCATGTATTAAATAAACACTTTGTTTATTTATCCGCGTTAAATGTCAACGTGACTAAATGACACAAACTAGATAATTTTTTTGTTTCAAACAGCTTGAAATTATAGTTTTTGTTTGGATCCTAAGATGCCCTCAACTCAGGTCTTAATGAAATGTTAAATAATATATGATATAGACAAAATCCAGCTTATATTACTTATAACAATAATTCACCATCATAATCTGAAAATTTAAAAATGACACCTGGACACGGGAATCGAACCAGGGACCTTCGGCTTAGTACGCCAATGCTCTTACCCCTGAGCTATCCAGGATTTGTCACGTGCCCATGGTCATTATTCACTCATAGTTTAAGGCAGAGTCTAAGATGGACGTGCGGAAGTCATCAGCTTATAAACATATGATTATATAAGATCACAGCCATCAGACAACGCAGCCATTAGCGACTCGGTAGTTGGCCTATTTCCAGCCATTCGACAATTAATATATATAATTGTACAGTATTGATAGCTCAGTGGTAAAAGCATTGGCGTACTAAGCCGAAGGTCCCGGGCTCGATTCCCGTGACCAGGTGTCATTTTTCAATTTTCAGATTATGATATCTATGAGGGACTATCCCCACTAAAGTGCATTAACAATAGTTTCGGCTATTTGTTTAATTAATAATTCACCATGTTCTTGATCGTATAGTTTATATTTATTATCCCTTCCTAAATTTGCGTGGCAAACTGTTTGTCCAACTAGTATCTTAGGTCAGACGTCTCAAACTTGCTTGATGATAAATGCCACACTGAACAATAAAACTACCAAGGGGATCACATTATATTTGAAAATAATTTGTAATGTCAATTTCATGAGTACAATTAATTCCAATTTAGTATTTTATCATCAAAAAAGTAATAGAATAATACTCGCATATTAAACTCTTATACTAACCCTATATTTATTTTTTTGCCACAAATTAGAAAACTTTTATTTACGTTGGTGGTGTTATTGTTGCAACATTGGTGTAATTTAATATGCCAAAGGGTGACTTGGCGGTCTAGGGGTAAGGTGTCAGACTTCTATGCTGGCGTCCGGGGTTCAATCCTCGGTCCCGGCAAAGATTTAATCTGATTGCCAAACCCTTCCTTCACCTCTGACAAGACATCTTGTGAATGTGAGGTATGCCAGATCTCCACCGTGGTTCGGATTCAACGATAAACTGTAGGTCCTCCATTTCATCTCACAATCACTCTACCATTACACATTAGCGAAAGTGCGTACAGCCCGAACAGGTAGTAAGACGCGGTGCTAATAATAATAATATTATGCCAAAGTAATTTGTATGTTGGAAAATGTGTGTCCACAAGCCATTACCTGTCGTGGGCTTTGTTCCATTTAATGCTAGGAAACAACCGCTTACATATAACGCATGTGTTGCCAACTATTTCACCTGTCCTTCGTGTATATTTAGATGTGAATTGATACATCTGGGTAAAAAAAAGTATAAACTTGATATACCGACCTCACATGACAGGATTCTCCATATATGACAAGCTCCCAAGTATCACATTCTTAAATATTGTCACTCTTCAACGTTTGTAAAATTAAGAATAGAACCGCATTGCGTTGTAGTTCATCATTGGGTTCGTTGGCCGCAATAAATCATGGATAGTGCCGCATATGAGCCACGGGCCTTGTATCGAGTTGCAAATGCCTGTCGCAAAGCAATATAAAAGAATAAGTATCCTAACAACTCTACCAAAAACGTTAGAATACATAATATTTGGTTAAATCTACGACATTGGTCTACCAACAACCTGTTGGACGACTATCAGTTGTTATAACATTGCATCTTATTAAACCTTCGAGTATTACGCTCATGTAATAATTGTATTAAAGGATTATGGATTAGGAAGGTTAATTTAGAGGAGTTGTACAAGCATTTTCTTGAAGGGAGAGTGGACAACTCTTTAATATATGCATCCTTAGTTAACCCAACCAGGATCGAACATTGATCTCCCCATTCTCAGCAATCTATTCTATTTCGAAAGTGGCACCTTAGACCATACGGCCACCAAAGTGGGTACCATGAGTCTGGATTTCAGTAGAGCTCAATTACAATATTTGACTAATGTTTTAGATAACAAAATCCATCATTATAAAATATAATATTTGTATTAATTTACATTCTTGTGTTTAAGATAAACTTTCAATATTGTCTATAATAAAATATTACTTGAAAAATTTTAATTATATTTTAGTTTTTCATACAGATTTGTTCATTGAACTAGCCCATACTCACTTTAACGACAACAATATGTTGCAATATGTGAGTTATTTTCTGGTAAACGTAGTGAAGATTTGAGTGTTCAATGGGATAAGTTCTTTACTCACTTGGGTGTTCCATGCCCATTAAAGACTTGTCAACTTATCTTCAATAAACTACAAATCCTAAGCAGTCGGACAATTTACCAATATGTTAATTTTCCTCCTTTGAATATTTTTTTAGCACCGTGTCCTATTACCCGTTGAGGCTATACGCTTGTGTAATAGCTACTTTAATGGATTTAGGTACTAGGAAGGTTATATTATAGGAAGATTACCCACGCACTGAGAGAGTGTAAAACCATTTTGTAAAAAACAGCTTTAATACACCCGAACTTCGGTCTACCTGTCATCGGCGGTCCATATCCTGGTTTTTTATGGAAGAACAGTAGTGGGACCCGCCTCGGTGGCGTAGTTGACTAACGCGCTTGTCGTGTTGAGCTCGACTGCTGAGGACGGGGAGATCGAGGTTCGAAATCTCGGTCGGGTGAACTGGGGGTGATTTTCCCTAAATGGTTTTCCACTCTCCCTCCACGAAAATGCGGGCTCACCTTCTATAATTCAACCTTCCCAATTCCTAATCCATTAACGTAATTATTACTTAAAGCGTATAAACTGAACGGGTAGTAAGACGCGGCGCTAATTATTATTATTATTAATAGTAGTTGAAATTACACTTATTTAATTGCAGCCCACATTGATAACATTTTAATATATTATTTGTGTTATTCTTAAAATATTGATTATACATATCGAAAAAGACAGCTACATAAATGATGTATTAATATAGTAAAATTATTTTTTCAACTTTTGTTACCAACTACTACCGTTCTTCTTACCAAAATCATATGTTAGTCTCCTGCAAGAGTAGTTGCATTAAACCATGCAGCCACCGAGGTGTGTATCTATAATAATAATAATAATAATAATAATAATAATAATAATAATAATAATAATAATAATAATAATAATAATAATTATTATTATTATTATTAGCACCGCGTCTTACTACCCACTCGGGTTATACGCACTTACGCTAATGTGTAATGGTAGGGTGATTGTAAGATGAAATGAAGGACCTACAGTTTAACGTGGAATCCGAACCACGGTGGAGGCCTGGAATTCCCCACATTCACAAGATGTCTTGTCAGAGGTGAAGGAAGGGTTTTATAATCAGATAAATCTGTGCCGGGACCGAGGATTGAACCCCGGCCACCAGCATAGAAGTCTGACACCTTACCCCTAGACTGCCAGGTCACCCTGTATCTATAATTAATTCCTTCGCACTTATCAACAATGAACTTAGTGCAATTCGCCTAAATTATGTGCAAAATTACATAATTTTTTTAAATGTTAAACGAGTATTTTCTAAACCACATGATTATAACAGTACACGACCAATAAACTAACTTAAGATGTGGCCAAAGGGAGCGAAAGTATTTCTACTGTTTTTTATAGAATTTACATTTTTTGGCCAAACTAGATCAAATATTTCTCCATTAGCAACGTATAGTTTAGTTTTTTGCACATTCTAATATCAACATATATTGAATATATTTCAAGGTTTCCTGGAATTTTATCATAACTGTTCTTCTTTATTTAAAAAAGTTTTGACAAAATTCCAGGACACCCTTAACAAATATTCAAGGCCGGTTAATATTATCATGTACATATAACTAAGCTCTATGTCGCTAATGGAGAAATCTTTTATTTATTTTGGCCAAAAAAATGTAGTGCTTTAAAAACTGTAAAATTCCTCGCGGTCACACCTTAATTCTACAACAGACAACATTAAGTATCCCTCCATTAATTCAATATTGTGAAAGGGGAAACCTACATTTCACCAATGATAATTGTTCTGGGCATATTACTGATCGATTTCAGTACCCTTTGCTTTGTACAAAGACACGATACTGACTGAGATAACGTGTCAGCGATTGTTAATTTTTCATTATAGATCCAAATATACTATCATAGGTTCAAATACAGTAAAATATACTATTAACATTTTCAATCTCCCCGATGTAACATTGAACAAAAATGTAACGACGTTTGTGCCTGTAGCAAAAAATCTGGACCTATATCATATAGCTTGTCAACACAAATAGTTAATGTGTTCATGTATTTGCATTAATTAAAGCATCTAATCTACTTGTTGTTGTTCTAAAAATAACTACTTGTTTATGCTCATTTTACTACTGAGAACTAGTTGAAATAGCGAGTGATATTACAAAAACCTATAAACAAGTTTGTAATACATTTTAGAAAACATTCTATAAAATATTAAATTTAAGTTAAGTTTGTAATTTAACATCATATAAGACTTGGATAGGAGAGTTAATCTAAAGGATGTTAAAATATATATTGATATATTAGAAAAGGATTTACAAGTCAAAAGAAATACAAACAGTAAATGGATATGAAAATAATTAAAAACGATAAGATAGTAAAAATACAGGGAAAATTACTAAATTAATCAAAATGAATAACCTAGTAATACATACCATTGAAAAATAAACATAAATTAATTATATAATAGAGAATATAAGAATTTTAATGTACATAAATTTAAATTAGATCACATGGAATAAGCTTTTGTGAGACAGTAAAAATTGATCAATTATCAAGTATTGGTAACATAAAGATAGGGAGGGCTTACTCCATAGTAACTAATAAGTAATAAATCACATATATATTTGACAAATTTAAGGAAATAAAAACAAAATTAGTTGATTTATAATATAAGTCAAACTAAAAACTAGTTTTAACCAACAGTGATGGACAAAAAATATACATTTAACTGAAATTAAGTGAAATTATATTCAAAAAGTATGACAAATATTCCAGATTCCTAACTTGTGAATATAGCTCATTTCTCCTTTTTTTAAATTATAGTGGTTTTGATGTCACTAGAAGATTTATTTCAACATTTTTTTGGCAATGTTACTGCCATCCTCAGATGACTAACAACAATAACAGAATAACAAACTAATAACATGTGGAAGAATTATATTTGATTTAAGACGTTGTGAACATATTCATTTTCTACATAATATAAAAAAAACTTTAATGGCTACTGCTTGATGATATATGTCAACTGTATTATTTACGTAACGACCAAGAAACTATTGTTAGCAGGATCATTTAAATACGAGAAATTTTGGGATCATCTTTAAACCACGTAACGCGTTTTTATTAGCTTTTATGACCCCTTCCCCACGACCATTAAGTAGACATGTAGCCGGACCCCTCCACCCCTATTTCCCCAAACCTGTACTATGTAGATATACACATCAAAGTTAATTGTTATTATTTGATAGGGAAGATTTTGGGGTACAAAATTAAGTCCTTAGATTTAAAACTACTCAAAATCAATTTTTTTAAATATACATTTTTGATTTCAAGGAATTTTATAACTATAATATATTATTTTATTTATGAATAATAATATTACTTTTTCAACAATATCATGTAGTATAATATCTGTGTTACATAACACTTTAATGTAACGACCCTTTATCGTGTAGCACCATTTAGATATCAATAATAAAGTTCGTATTCGAATTAAGTTCGTATTCGTAGGTGACCTGGCGGTCTAGGGGTAAGGTGTCAGACTTCTATGCTGGCGGCCGGGGTTCAATCATCGGTCCCGGCAAAGATTTATCTGATTACCAAACCCTTCCTTCACCTCTGACAAGACATCTTGTGAATGTGGGGAATGCCAGGCCTCCACCGTGGTTCGTATTCCACGTTAAACTGTAGGTCCTCCATTTCATCTCACAATCACCCTACCATTACACATTAGCGTAAGTGAGTATAACCCGAACGGGTAGTAAGACGCGGTGATAATAATAATAATAATAAGTTCGTATTCAAATTTTGATTCAAGGTTTCAAAAATTCATAATGGCCTACTGTAGTGTCATATACATACGTCCTATCATAATAGTTGAGTAATTATCTAATTTATAGAAGATACGTATGTTCGGTTTTGATTGGTTGTTTAGAACGTTGTCTTACTGAATTGTTTTGTTTATTTATTCTATTCCCTATTATCTCTTGGCATTACCAAATATAGTTCTCTCTTTCCCTACCTGAGGTCTTTACAAAATATACTTTGAAACCAAGCCGTAACTTCGTTACTTCTTCCTTCGTCTTAGCTTCACAAACACGGGGCCTCATTTCTTCACATTTGAATAACAGATTAACGCTGCTATAACTTGATTAGACGCGATCTGAAAACCAACTAAGTAAGTTACTTTGGCAAACTTGTAGCTCAGGCATTCCCTCTTCTGGCCTAACTCTCGACTGCCTTTGTGTTTAGTAGCGTGTGTGCGTGTGTGTGTGTGTGTGTTGGTTGGCGTGGTATCTGTGAAATAAACTACCTTCAAAGCGGAGTGTTTTACTAAGTTTGATTCTACTAATTATATAAAGAGAAGTAACCCTACAACTTTATTTAGGGTATTTAATATTCATTTACAAATACCAGGTGCTGGTCTCATATGAGCTACAAACTATCTCAAGTTAAGGTAGGAAATATCACTAAGAGTACCAATATCTAGTACAATATTAAATTATAATTTTAAGCCCGAGCCTATGTGGATGTATACAATTAATTAGCGATGTTATCAAGCATGGATGGCTTAGGTACAGTTATTTTGTTAATCAAATTATTATCTTTATTTTATAGGTATAGTGACAAATTTTCTTATATAGTAAAACAAAGAATAAAATAGCCGAAGATATTATTTATGCTTTTTATTGAGTAATTCTCCATCTAGATATCATATTCTGAAAATCGATTGAGAATTACTCAATAAAAAAGCATAAATAATATCTTCGGCTATTTGATTCTTAAATATGCGATCCCTTACAATTATACAAGTGTTAGCATGAAGCCAACTTCTAGTCGAAGGTGGCTGCGTTAGATGATAGCTCGTGATTTTAATAAAATCATACATTTGTGGCCGATGTTTTCCGCACGTCCATCATAGACTCTGCCTTAAAATATGAGCGAGGAATGACCCCGAACACGGGACGATTCCTGAATAGCTCAGTGGTTAGATCATTTGTGTACTAAGCCAAAGGTCCCGGGTCCGATTCCCGTGTCCAGGTGTCATTTTTCAATTTTCAGAATAGTAAAACAAGTTTGAGATCTCTAAAATACATTTTTTTAGAACCGCGTCCTACCACTTGTTCAGGCTATATGCCCATGTACTAATTATAATAATGTCTTACGAATTAGGAAGGTTTAACTGAGAGGAAGTGCACTGGCATTTGGGTGGAAAGAGAGTGTAAACCCATTTAGGAAAAATACTTCGTGCACCCGACTGGGATCGAACTCCGATCTCCGAGTCTTCAGTGGTCTAGACCAAGACGAGAATAGCATATTATACCACATGGTCCCTGAAACGGGTCTAAAAAAACTAATTAAATCCATACATTCTACTTACTAAAATGTCTGGTAAAATGGAAACTCCTTCGGGAAATGAAGGGGAGTTAGATAAAAGTAGTAATAGCCTTCACGATGGTTTTAATTTCTGTTCAATTGCTGAACTGTGTAGTCAATATATATACGTATAAAATATACCTTTATTTGATATATATATACATATATATATATATAGATCTATATACATATATATATATATATATATTACACTAGCAATCCCTCAAGGCGTCACCCATGACCCTTGAAAAATTTGTTAAAAATAGCCTAATTGAAAAGATAATTAGAGATTAAAAATTCGAATTCTAGGTGCATTCGGACCCCCTTCCACCCACCTATGTTAAAAATTTCAGATCTCTGCATCTCGTAGATTTGGCTGGGTATCGCACACAGACAAACACTTCTTTTTATTATTATAGATTATAGTGTAAACATCCCGACAAATTTTATTTTGTTATATTCTTCATAACTTTAAAACCGATGTACCAATTTGAATGATTTAAAAAGTAATTTACTCCTACGTTAACAACCTAAATGATTAATTAATTGATTTGGATAAGGATTCATATCATGATACAGATAATAATCACTTTTTGTTTGCATCCGTGTTTTAGTTGACTAATTTCAACAAAAAACGTTTATTGTAACCTAACTATAATAATTATATATATTGTCTCGTGGATTTCTTTGTTCACATTAGTGAGAACGTTCTATATGTATAGTATTTTAATATGTAATACCAATAGTTTTTGCATCGCACATGGAGAAAGCATATTTTTAAGCAATTTTGTATGCCTTGTGAAAAACTATCGACATTTTTATGAAAAATAAAATATAGCCTATTTTACTCGCTGATAATGTAGCTTTATATTGGTGAAAGAATTTTTAAAATCGGTCCAGTAGTTTATTGAGTTTATCCATTACAAACAAAAAAACAAATCTTTCCGCTTTATAATATTAGTGTAGATATATAATATTGTAAAATAATATTTGGTTTAGCTTACTTTCATTTTATGTAGTTATTAATTTACGTTTTTTCGTATTTATTATTATTATTAGTTCATCGGAAGTTTCCGGTCGTTTTTGAGGGTTACTCTCCATTGTGTGAGTTAGAAAAGGAAAGTCGTTGTTTTAATATCAGTGGGATACAAATCATCATAGAGTCAAGTTTGCTCAGGGCGTTTTACAATATGGTCACACCTAGTCCTACACTGTTAATTTTCAAAATGTTGATCGGATGCTACTTTCCCTAAAGTAACCTCGTTGTAGCAATAAATACAGAGACTTATAGATTTTCCACTCAATCACTTCCATGTTTATTATTCCTTCTACATTTAAACCCATAAGCTAAGTCTTTATGTTCAGCGAATCTCAAATAAGAAGAGGTATTCCAAACAATCAACCTTGTATACAGTCTAATTCTCATTGTTTATCGTCTAATCCCATCACTTGATAACTGGAACGTATACTTATAAGTTAAGACTATTTAGTACCCAGTCAAGACTACTACAGTAGCCCCATGGCTTCTTTGGTGCTGACTGACAGCTCACAGCTGACTTCTAACAGTCAACATTTAGATATATACCTACATTTTGACGGTCAGAAGTGACAGCTGCTAAACACATGTTTTTGCAGATCATATGGATTCGTCTTAGGGATACATAATCTCGTCTGGTAACTTTTCAAAGCTGTTAGTCAGCTATCCGGGTAAACGGACTCTACGAACCTCTTGAGACCGTCAGGGTAATGTCTACCTTATCGCGGTGATGGACTAACCAACTTCAAACGGAACTTTTCAGAATCGATTAGAAGCAAATAAATATTTCAACGGTGGTTTTTAGTCCTCTGCCTCATTTCAACAATCTACTACTTTTCCAACGCTGTTTATTTACTAAACGCAGAGAGTGTACAATGCTAGCTTGATATCTGTTCATCAAATACCAGTGTGTGTTACGTGAAGAATATTGTATTTATACTAATACATTACTAATAACAGGCTTGATCCCAAAAAACATGAAAAAGTTTTGAAATAAGAATAGAATTCAATATTATATGTATATAGAATATTATCATGGAATACAATTGTATCTCAATTTGAACCATATTTTTGCCCTAACGCCTAACTTTGATGCTTCAAATACAAAAGAAATTAATAATAACAATATTCAAATTGAAAGAGTGTGCTAGGTAAGTTAAAAATTGCAGAAAAACTGAGATAAAGATTAGCAATACAGCAATACCCACGCAATAAAGTACTATTGCGGGCTCGTCCCCACGGCCAACCCCAACAACAATTACCATTTAACCAAAACGTAACCATGTCTCAGAAAAGATCATCTTACAGACTATGATTACCATGTGATGCCTAAGGGTGAATGTAAAAAGGGAGTAAGAACAAAATTCATCGTACTATGTAGTTTATTAAATATCATTAAAGAATAATTAAACACACTCTGTTTATTTTAGTAAAATTCCCAAGTTTTAAGTCTATTGATCTTTAACACATATTGTAAGTGTAAAAAGTTTAAAGTTAAAGTTCTTTGCGCAAAAGAAATATAAACATTACAATTATATATTTCAACTTTAGTCAAAGTCCTAACTTTTAATTTCATTAATATTTGACACATATACTAAGATTAAACGTTTAAAGTTAATGTTAGTTATTCTTTGAAATAAATACAAGTGAAAAAGAAATATAAACATTGCCATTAGATATTTTAATTTTAGTCAAAGTCCTAACCTTTAATTTCATTAATCTTTGACACATATACAAAGATTAAACGGTTAAAGTTAGTTATTCTTCGAAATAAATACAAGGGAAAAAGAAATATAAACATTGCCATTAGATATTTTAACTTGAGTTAAAGTTCTAAACTTTAAGTCCGTTTATCTTTGACACATATGCAAGTGAAAAATTCCATAATGAAAGTTCCAAGTTTTAAGTCAAACCATATAAGTAAATGGTTCCTAACTGCCGAAAGAGAATTTTGAAAACATAATACGATTACGCCGAAAAGGAATTTTGGCTTACATTGTTATTATCCTCGCCTTAATTTGTACTAGCTATAGCCAGAGCCAGTCGAAGAATAGTTCATCATTCGCACGGGCACTCTTTTATACGCGGAGCACAGGTCACAGAAAGGGGAAAAAAGGGGGGAAACGAAAGAACCAGAACATGGCGGGGAACAACCTACAACATTCTAGAAGGTTGAGGAACACTGGGCACTAGCGATGTTCTTTCCAATCATTGACCAAGGGTGGGGGACGGCTGTTGTTCTTGACTGTTTGAATGGGCACGTCTCTCAGTACAGTTCGGACGGTTGTCTGGTTCGTGCGGGTTGTCTAGATGGGCCGGCCGGCGTGTTGTGAAGCCAGCCGCTAGCAGTGCAATTGGGTAAGTCGGTTGTCTTTCTTGTCCTTTGTAGTGTTTAGCTGGTGGCTAATGCTACAAATTCAGTGATCGAATGGTCTAAGGCATGAAGTTTTGAACCTGAGGTCCGTGGACACCTGGGGGTTCTTGAAGAGTCCTGTGGGGGTATGTAAAGAAAAATAAAGATATTTTTTTACATTATATAAAAAAAAAGCTATTCACGATTTGATTCAACCTTTTTTTTCTATTAATGTCTGAAAAAATATATTTTATATTTTAATATAAAATACGTACAAGAAATATCCATAGTGTTTTATTTTAAACTTGTGTGACGAGGGAGAGTAGGGGGGTCACGGTGAATTTTAATTGATATCAAGGGGATCCACGATATGTACAAGTTTGGGAACCACATGTCAATGCAATCACTCTTGCAGTAAACTGAAATTATGACGATGGGGTATTTGGAAAAAGATATATAATAGTTTGTAAAGAATTTCATTCAAATAAAGATTTGAGGGATCAAAATAAAATAGAGCTATAGAGTGGCATCTATTCACCTATTTGTTCTAAAGAAGAATATAAGAACGCTCCACAAGAAATTTAACTTAAGACAATGCATAATCTAAGCTCACAGTAAGTTGTAATAATCACAAAAGGGATTTTAACATTTATCTCTGGTGTATAAAGTTATCCATTCAATAAATTATAGAATATAAAATTAAAATAAAAATTTTCTCAGCACTATGTTAGACTCCCGTCTGGATTAATTGTGCGTTCACACTGATTAGATCAAAGAAAATTTAAATCTAAGTAAACCAAAGAAAATTTAAACTATAGATGATGAACCCACAATGTAGTGATGGGTGTATTGGCAATAATTTAAGAAAAACTACCGTCACCACACCCAACCTGACTAGATCTACTTTTACTTATTAATACCTCGGTGATGTAATTAGCTAACGCAATAGTTTCGTGTTGAACTAGACTGTCAAGGACGGGGAGATCCAGGTTCAAATTTCCCTCGGGTGAACTGGGGGGTGGTTTTCTTTAAATGGTTCACCACTCTTTATCCATGCAAATGCGGGTTCACTTTCTCTATATTCAACCTTCCCAATTTAGAGCTCACTAGCGTAATTAGTACCTACGCGTATTACCCGAACGGTTAGTAACGCGGTGATGAATAAAAAAAACAGGTCATCCACTTCAGTGACCGAAGGATTCTAAAGTCATTACTCTGTTATTAGACTTGGCTGCTGTTGACGGGTAGATTGGGGTTCAAACCCCAGTTAGGCCTACTCGGGGTGTTTTCTATTAAATAGTTTACTACTCTCTTTCCCCACTAATGCTTTCTTCACTATCCCTACCCCATTAGAGTAATTATCATATGTTATATTATATTTGTATAACCTTAGCAGGTGACCTGGCGGTCTAGTGGTAAGGTGTCGAACTTCTGTGCTGGGGGACCGGGGTTCAATCCCTGGTACCGGCACAGATTTATCTGTTACCAAACCCTTCCTTCACCTCTAACAAGACATCTTTTGAATGAGGGGAATGCCAGGCCTCCACCGTGGTTTGGATTCCACGTTAAACTGTAGGTCCTCTATTTCATCTCCCAATCACCCTACCATTACACATTAGCGTAAGTGTGTATAACCTGAACGGGTAGTAAGACGCAGTTCTAATAATAATAATAATAATAATAATAATATAACCTTAGCGTCAAGCCATATGATCTTAAGATTTAACATTTGACAGATATTATCAACACCTGTAAAATGTTGTCTATATTTGCCGCAAGAAAATTAGGTCCTTCGTATGGGAATTTAACCGTAGAAGGCTTACGTTCGATTTTTAAAAGTGTTATCAAAATCTCCCCCTCGCGACTCTGTTCCTAGTTTAATTCGTACCTTCAATTAACAGTCATGTTCGCCTTTTAGTACCCTAACACTGGGTATTATTCCAAGGCATTACATGTTGGCTTGTTTGCTCTGTTCCGGATTTACTTGGGGAAGTTAAATAAAGCTTTGCCGACTTTCTTCGTATCTTTGGGAACCTCTCTGGTAGTTAGGCGATTATGTTGTTTTGTGAGGTTGGGACAAAAACGGCTCATGGTGCACTAATCACATTGATCGCTCCTACATCTGAAATATAAATATATTAAATAATAATACAAGAATACTGTGAATAAATTTTTTTGCAATATAAAATTATAAAGTTATTAAAACAAAAATAGACATATATAATATGTGCCACAATTATTTATAGATATAATTTTATATTAGAAATATTATTATTATTATTATTAGCACCGCGTCTTACTACCCGTTCAGGTTATATGCACTTATGCTAATGTGTAATGGTAGGGTGATTGTGAGATGAAATGGAGGACCTACAGCTTAACGTGGAATCCGAAACCACGGTGGAGGCCAGGCATTCCCCACATATTTTAAATATTAAATACTGGCATACTCATATCATAAATTGCTTGGATTTGGTAAATTCCTTGTCTAAAAATACATAAATTCCAATTCTGTGAGCCAGAGTAGCTATTTAATTTGTAATATTTACTAAAAATGGGGATGAACTTATTTTTCTTAGTGGGGGCTCAATATAAAATGTCACTTTATATTTATCCCAAAAAAATACTTAAAAAATACGGTACATAGATGGATCCATCAAATTTGAGTAGGGATGGTCCTCCAGATATTCTTTGTAAGCTTATGTAATTCCAAAAAGTCATATTATAAAAAAATAATTACCTTTGTCCTATATGCTTAATTTATCACTCATTTTAAGTTAAAAGTGTGATGTATTAAACTAGATTTTATTGTTTACATGTACTTTTAATAAAAAACTGGGAGATTAAGTATATTTTTTAAAAGATAAAAGTATATTATTTCAAACAATTAACAGACCTGCTAAATATCAATTTTCCCTAAATTCCAAGATTGTGTTACTCATCCATGATTTCCAGATATAGTTATAAGCACTTATTAGCAAGGTATTATTAGGATAGTAGTTTACAGATGAAATGTACCAGCATTTAGGAGAAAGGAGAGTGGCAAACCTTTTAGGGAAAACCATTCCATCCAACCTAGATTTTTGAGCTTCTGGTCACAAGTAAACTAAGCCACAAGTTATTCATAACTTAGCTTGCGTGATAATTGATGTCAGTCTTTTAAGTTTGTTTTATGCATTACAAACAATTGAAGAACCATTTGACATCGTTAATTTTTTTATTTTAAGTAGTTTTGAAAATTATATACTTCTGTATACTGTTATAAATTGCAATCCTGTCATTAGTCATTAGTTAATTTATAATTTTAATTTCTGCGATTGACTAAATATTAAAAAAATTCATAATATTTTAAATAAATAACTCTTTGTCTATGAAGTAGCTTCAGTTTAAATGAATAAAATATTTCATTTTAGATTAAAAAGTTAATTTCAAAGAGACTAGCTAATACATTTAATTAAAACTAACAAAGTTTAAAAATGAATATTCAAAATCCTATTGTACTTAAAACATACAGAAAAGCATGGTTAACATAATAAACAGCTTTGAAAAAAAATATTATAAGAAATATGTTTGAGGAATTTAAATAAATAAATGTAAAACAATATTCTTACCTAATTTTGGAATATATTTGTTTTCCAAACAAACCATTTACAATTAAAAATACACAACCGTTTATATTATGCATGCTCTTCTTAAAGATAATTGACTACAACATTTATTAACTCCTTGTGGCCACTGAATAATAAAATAAAATTTGAAATATTGATCAATATTGACGTTTCATGACCCCCCTGATCCTGAGAAAGTGTTTAAACAAATGAAGTATTGCTCTCTCTTTTTCTATTCATCTTCTTAGAGCCAAACCCATTTTACCAATCAGGCTAAAACATAATATTTAGAGCTATTATGAGGTTAAAGTTAACTTTTCAGTCACTGTTTAGCGTTTAACAAAAGGGTGCATTTCATTTCCCTGTAAGAAATAAATTATTTTAAACGCGTTTCACTATCCGTTTGAGTTTTACGCTTATGTACTAGTTAAGCAATTGGATTAGGGAGGAAGAAGGTTGAATTTAGGGGAAGTGTATCCACATTTGCGTGCAAGGAGGAAAAGCCACCCTCCGTACACCCGACCGGGATCAAGCCATGATCCGTCTGTCTTCAGAAGTATATTTTATGGCAAGAGTTACGCCTTAGAACATGTGGCCACAGAGGTGGGTTAACATCTGCTCAGAGTGTACATTATATAAACAGATATTTCCCAATTATAATTATGTCCCCACTATTATTTTTTAATATATTATATATTTTATCATTGCAAAGCTGTATGTCTAATAAAAATTAAATAAATATATTTTTTTAAATATTTGCATAATTTTTTAATATATTATATATTTTATCATTGCAAAGCTGTATGTCTAATAAAAATTAAATACATATATTTTTTAAAATATTTGCATAAAGCCAATAGTTTTTTATTTATAAGCATTTTCGTAAGTATTTTTTAAAGGAGGTATTTTAAATAAAGGATTGATTGTAATGCTCTTGAACTTTATATCCTCCAGACCTTCTCTTAAAGGTGTTTTGATCACACATATTTACTAATAATATGTTTCTGTAAGGGTATATATTATTTATATTATATATTTGGTAGAATTCGATACTCCTTTTCCCTAAATGAATATTATTTTGATCGATATATCTTAAGAGTATTAAGAAAAATTCTTCATATTTTGGTTAAAGGAGCCAGAAAGAAACAATTTATTATAAGGGATTATCACAACTACATATTAATGAATCAAATAGCAAAAGATATTATTTATGCTTTTTAGTGAGGATTACTCCATCTAGATATCATATTCTGAAAATTGAAAAATGACACCTGGAATTGAACCCGGTATTCTCATGCTGCGATCTATAATATCTCTTGCAACAATCACGCTGGCTCGCCCGATAGATCTTTCTCCACATGAGTTTCGTTTATTAACCACCTCGGTGGCGTAGTTGGCTAACGCGCTTGTCATGTTGAGCTCAACCGCTGAGGACGGGGAGATCGAGGTTCGAATCTCGGTAGGGTGAACTGGGGGTGTTTTTTCCTAAATGGTTTTCCACTCTCCCTCCACGCAAATGCGGGTTCACTTCCTCTAATTCAACCTTCCGAATTCCTAATCCATTAGTGTAATTAGTACTTAAAGCGTAAAGCCCGAACTGGTAGTAAGACGCGGTGCTAAATATTAAATATATAGTTTCGTTTATTTGTGAGGAGGATGAGCTTTTTATTTATTTGTGGGTATAGATTTAGTAATTTCATGTTTATGAGTTACGCACATTGATTTTTTTAATGATAACGTAATATGAGGTGTTTTAACAATAAATTAACCATTTAATAAGTTGTTCTGTGTCTTCTTTACCATTCAAGCTAAGCGTTTTTAAATTAACTGATTGAGTAGTGATGAGGAAGGAATAAATTTGAATAAATATATCAGTGTTTGACTGAAGTAGGAGGGGAAAACAATTTATTAAAACTATACCCTTGAGAACATAGCATAGGTGTTTCTGCCTTACGTATATGCAAACCCCATATACTGTGGAAAAGGTGGTGGCAACTAGTGGAAAGATATTTATTGAAAACATTGGCTTGAGGTAATTAATGTCAACCTGTTGGTAAACAATTATTGATAACATAATATTGATATGAAAATAATAAACACTTCCGAGCATTAGTTTCTTCTAGCCAATGTTGGCAATAAAGAACTATCTTAAAGCTGTCACGTTCCACCTCTTCTACCATAGATAGGGTGCATAATGTTCACTCATTTACTATGACATATAGTCAATAGCGTGCCTCCTTTTTTTTTCTTCTCTGTATTACACTATTTGGTGACCTGGCGGTCTAGGGGTAAGGTGTCAGACTTCTATGCTGGCGGCCGGGGTTCGATCCCCGGTCCCGGCAAAGATTTATCTGAATACCAAACCCTTCCTTCACCTCTGACAAGACATATTGTGAATGTGAGGAATGCCAGGTCTCCGCCGTGGTTCGGATTCCACGTTAAACTGTAGGTCCTTCATCTCATCTCACAATCACCCTACCATTACACATTAGAGTAAGTGCGTATAACCCGAACGGGTAGTAAGACGCGGTGCTAATAATAATAATAGTTTAATAATATTATTATTATTATTATCTAAGCCATGCCTGTACAGTACAACTTTTACCCGAACGAGGTCTGTATAAGTTCCAGGGGAATCGGTTGGAGTCCATACACGAGACTTATAACACCCAATGCCCAAATATAGCAAACACACACAGACACATACACATGCACATATAAACATATCCACACATCCTTCCATCCATCCATACATACATTACACAAGTTATACTATACTTACGATATTGGAAAGTAGAAAATACATGGAAGTAATCGAGAATTTACTCCATCTCCAAAATCCTAATTTTGTGTTTATTTATGCGATTTGAAGTATTTCGATTAGAGCTGGTGGACAACACAGCGCGTACTCGGAGGCCAAAAACCCTTTTATGACAATGAAACACCGGTCGCGCTGACTCTGAACACACCCACCAGGGATTAGAACCCTGATCTTTCTATCAACGAGAAACCAGACTCTATGAGCATTGGAAATGAGTAGTTTCACCCATCACTACGGAGAATGGATCAGTTCAGTTGGTATATGAACCAAGGACTTACATTGATCAAGTCAAGGCCTCTATATATCTCTAGCTTCGTCATATGTGACATGTGTGGTTGTTCTCTGTTTCTCCATACAGGATAATGCACAGGAGAAACAAACATGACATGAGTCGGCTACCACTTTACAAAGGCTGGAACGTAACAGGTTATAATGGCATTTTATCTCTTAATTGGCGCCTGTTTGGTTGTCCGCTTCGCTTCCAGACAATGAGGCATTGTGAAATGCTCGAAATAGTCACACAATCAAAATAATTACTTTGGTTGAATGTTCTTAAGAGGGCTTCCTACCTCAACATAGTCACACCTTCTACATAATTGCTTTGGTTGAATGTTTTAAGGGGCATCTTACCTCTACATATTCACACAACCAAAATAATTACTTTGATTGAATGTTCTTAAGAGGGCTTTCTACCTCAACATAGTCACACTATCTACACAATTACTTTGATTAAAAGTTCTTAAGAGGGCTTCCTACCTTGACATAGTCACACCACCACTAGAATATCGTTGATTAAATGTTATTAAGGGGACTTTCTACTATAGCATAGGCACACCACCACCAGAGTGTCTTTGAATAAACGTTTTTAAGTGAACTGACTACTATGGCATACTCACAACACCACCAGATTTATTTGATCAAATGTTCCTAAGGAACTACCTACTACGGCATAGTAATACCATTACCAGGATATCTTTGTTTTAATATTCTTGAGGGGGCCAGTAATTAAAACATTACTCCGATTTCTTTTTTCTTTTTCTAGAAGTCGATTTAGACTCTTTGCTCTATTAGACAAAAACCTTCAAGAAATACTCCATCTTAGGGTTCACGCTAAGAACACAGTATTCATTAAAACATATATTTCTAAAATTAAACATAACCTAATTTTAGATTGCATAGATTATAAAATAATATTTTCTTTCTTTCATAGGCGTTGCTTTAATTGCTATCATGAATATAAGAGTGAACATATTTCCCGCGTTGCTTTAATTGCTATCATGAATATAAGAGTGAACATATTTCCCGAAAAATAAAACGAAATATTTATCATTTAGTTTCAATCAAATTGACAATCGTAGTCATTGATTGATATAGTAAAAATAAATTAATTTGTTAGTAAACAAGTACATATATTATATAATACAGTTAAGAATATATATGAAAAGAGGTTATCTTCCGTATGATGTGTATACTCGTGTTTGCGGATAGCCTCAACAGGTAGTAAGACGTGGTGGGAAAATAAAATAAAATAGCCTATGTACTGGTATTTAAATGACTATAGTCTCTCCTTGCATTCTCATTGGGTGATGGTTTCAAGTACAAATGCTTTATATAATCATGTCCATTCATGGTGCGTAAACAGTTCAAGACAAATAGACTTAGTAATTGTACACTATTTATTGTCTGATGCCGACAGGGATCGATGCAAGCATGAGGTCATCAGGTCTTAATCTACAATGCGCACGTTTTATGTGCGTGGCTACGCTTGGAGGACACAGTCATGTTGGCTTAGAGCATCCTGAGAATTATTTTTGTTTCCCAAGACAAGTCTGCTGGACCCAATTTGGCAAAGTGGTTTCCCTCTTTAAAAAGTCACTGAAATATTAGGTGGCTGTCTAGTGATGTAGAGGTGTTCTTTTATTTCACTCTTCACTATGTTCCAGCTGTGAACGCTTTCATCGAATGTAATCTGTTTTAAATGTATGCACATTGTGTGCTAAAAGTTATTGGTTTTTGTTTGATTTGTCAATGCGTCCCACTACTCATTTGGGTGATACGCATTTGCATTAATTATGCAAACGTGTTAAGATTGAGATTTGTGAGGAGAAGAGTGAAAAACCATTTAGGAAAAATCCACCCACATTGTAACATACTAAAATTCGTAACCTAATATCCCTGTCATCAGCATTCCAGTGTATTGAGAGAGAGGCGTTTTGTCAGATACCCCGACTTCAGAGAGTTTTTGGTAGGGCGTAATTAACTGATAGCTAACTGGTGCTGTTTTGAGAATGTGGAATTTTTTCCAATTCCTTGATTTTACATATATAGTGATCACAAATCAGCATATTGTTTTGGGAGTTTGCAAATAATAACAAAAGAATCATAAACAAACATTGTGATAATTTATTTATGTTATTAATCGTGACATGACAATCACAGAACTGAGAACTGACTGACTCAGGAACTGCATGATACAGACAATGGAGGGTGGAATAAATCGGACACTCTCAAAGTGGGAACTTGAACAATTACTCGAGCGCTCAGGGTGGTTGCTAAAACTAACACTATCGATTATCTCCTTCTGAGTCGATACCACGATAGTACTCGATATAAATTTTTATTTTGGGCAATTAGAGATTGTACTGCTCACGAACGTACACTACAGTTAACTGTGTGCGAACAAGAAAATTTCCAATTGTTAGGCTACTTATTAGGAAGGTTCTAAATGCAAATAATTAATATTAACACCTAGAAACACTTGTATCTTGTAATATATTTGTCAACAAATTTTTGCTCATATGAATAAAATGCAGAAGTGGAGAATTTGTGGGGATAAAATAATACTCGGCCCTCCTAGGCAATTTAAATTGGCAAAAATCACCTTTCCCCCGGAAGTAGGCGCCACTGCATTTTGTATCAGGGGTCATTAACCTTTTTTGAACCCCAATTGACTTAAAATCTCATCAAGGGTCCTGCAGTCACCCATCGTTTCTACATCTTAGTTTAAATTTTTTTTTGTGGTTATTTTCTATACAAATAATATTAATTCCTTAAATTCTATCATTTATAAGGCCAGCCTATTGGTTTATTTACCAGAAATCCTGGCTACCAGTAAAGAGGTTCTGAATTATATTCCCGACAGTACCATCGGTATTTTCTCCTAGGGTGAATGGCTTATGTTGTTTTCATGGTCTGGTTAGACTGACAAGTTTAATACTTTTACTGCCACCATATAATAATAATAATCACATCGTCTTAATGGAATGAAGTAATTACTCCTGTAATTATGTCCGTGTCAGTAGAAAACAAGTAATGTCAATCAGACAAACCCTGGAGGCATACGTAAAAAAAAATATTTTTGTTTGTCCATCCTTTTCAAAAAAAATAGAAAAAAATAGGTATAAGTTGTTCATAGTAAACTAGCTCATTTTCTCTTAACGTTACTGATTATGACTGATCAAGTTAATTTTGATCAAGCTCAAATATTATTTGAAGGTACTTGATATATTTGGGAGTTCAAAAGACTCATAGATCGAGTTTTACTGACAATGTAGTCCCCTTACGTGGTCCACTAGAAATGTCTGCGAGATCGACCTGTTAATCGCACTCACAATTTGACGACCAGCTCATGTGTATTTGTTATTAGCGATGGGCTATGCGTGAATTTAATACTAGCCTTTTAGGATAAATCACACTGGGAAGATATTTACCATAAATTGGGTAGTATCTTTAAAGGAGGGACCCGCCTCGGTGGCGTATTTGGCTAACGCACTAGTCGTGTTGAGCTCGACTTCTGAGGACGGGGAGATTGAGGTTTTAATCTCGGTCGGGTGAAATGGGGGGGAGGGGTATTTCCTAAATGGTTTTCCACTCTCCTTTCACGCAAATGCGGGTTCACTTCCTCTAATTCAACCTTCCCAATTCCTAATACATTATCGCCACTAGTACTTAAAGCGTGTAACCTGAACGGGTAGTAAGACGTGGAGCTAAATATTATTATTATTATTTAAAGTGGGGATGCAGGTAATGCCAGAAAAGGCAAGTGTTTTTTTGCGGCAAAATTTATTTGGCCAATATAAATCAATTATTTCTCCAGTATAAAAATAGTATATAGTTTTCTTCCCATGGTGACCTTAACAGTTGTTGAATATATGTCATATGCAGAGCGGCATTTAATGATAGGTTTTTTAAATGAAGAGAAAAAGTTTTATTAATTTCCAGGGCACCCTTGACCGATATTATTATGATTATTGTTATTATTATTAGCACCGCGCCTTACTACCCGTTCGGGTTGTACGCACGACTGATATTCAACAGCTGTTGATATTCCCGTGGGAAGTTAATTTAACACTTTGTTATATTAGAAAATTATTTGATTTATTTTGATCCAAAGATAGTTAACTATAAAAACTTCCAAACTGTTGCCCCTATTTCTCATTCCTTAAGGCAATCGGCCCTTTTCATTTGACGTGGAAATGCAGAGCCGTGGGAACAAACAGTCATCTTCAAATTTTTTTATTGTTTTTTCTCAATTTTCTTTTCGGAAACGGTTGGTTAAAGAATAGAAGTATGTTGGTTAAGTTATACTTTTTATATACACACCTTCTATAATTTTAACAGTGATCAAATATCTATAATTTTGAAATTTTTCATTAGAAAACTGCCGGCTGCATGAGAAAAATTAAGAAAATGTCACACCTAATAAATATTGAGAAATTATCTTAGAAGAGGTGTTGAAAATGTTACTATAAAAATTTACTCGTTCTCGAGAAAACTGATATTTCGAAACTTATGATTTTTCCCGCAAAGCCTGTCTTGTAGCTAGCGCTATCTACGATTTATATGATCCATCTGTTCTTGTTAACGCGGAAGGATACTTTGGTTGTAAGCCACGCCACGCCTTTCACCCACCATCCCACAAAATAGGTTTTAGACTTGCACTTGACAGGGCCAAAAGTTTCTTACCCTGAAGATAACTAAACCATGGCCTATCTAAGTCTCTCTATGTCTCGAGCAATTAAACTAACGGTACAATATAACTTATAATAGCTGCTTGTGTGCTATTTTGTCGGCCAGCTGTGTCCATCTCGACCAAACACCCACCCTCCTGACATCTAGCGATAGAATGATGCTACACGCTGGTGGACACAAGTCCATCCTGCTAGCCTCGTTCAACAGCCGGTCCCAAGTGCCGTGATGTTCCTGTAATATAGACAACCCCACCCTACCACGGTCAATTCTAATTAACATCCTAATATGTGTTAGGGGTATAATAGAGCACGTTCGACTCGAAACAAACAGCTTGACCCACAAAGGAAGGAGTTACAAATGGTTTGAATTTTATTTGGCAACCCGTATTACTACCCGTCTAGGTTATATTATTATTATTAGCTCCGCGTCTTACTACCCGTTCGGGTTATACGCACTTACGCTAATGTGTAATGGTAGGGTGATTGTGAGATGAAATGGAGGACCTACAGTTTAACGTGGAATCCGAACCATGGTGGAGGCCTGGCATTCCCCACATTCACAAGATGTCTTGTCAGAGGTGAAGGAAGGGTTTGGTAATCAGATAAATCTGTGCCGGGACCNTCACAAGATGTCTTGTCAGAGGTGAAGGAAGGGTTTGGTAATCAGATAAATCTGTGCCGGGACCTGGGATTGAACTCCGGCCGCCAGCATAGAGGTCTGACACCTTACCCCTAGACCGCCAGGTCACCGACGTCTAGGTTGTACGCATATGTATTAATTGCGCCAATATATCAGTTATGAGGAAGGTTTACTTGGTAAGAAAGTGGGAAGGAATCCTCAGTACACCCTGTCGAGATTTAAACACCGTTCTCCCTATCACCAGCACTCTGGTACATTTCTAGAGTGATGCCATGAACCATGCGGTCACCAAAGTGTGTAGTTTGTTTTTTTATTTAATTTGAAAGATTCTCTCCACGCAATTTCTAAATATAGGTTTATTTCAGGAGATAGCATAGCGAAAGCCATCTTGTCTCCCGTCTCGAAATATCAAGCTGAGGATATATAAAGCTATAATTCTACTTGTTCCTAATGGACGTAAAAAATGGTCTCTCACGCTATACAAAGAGAATAAATTAAGAGTTTTTCCAAACAAAATGCCAATAGAGATGTTTAGACCTAGGAGATGTGAACAAACAAAAGAATAAATAAAGTTTCATATTTTAGAACTTCATTGCTTGTATTCATCACCAAACAGAATATTAAGAATGATTGAGGCACCAAGGCTGAGGTAGGGTAGTCACGTGGTACCTACAGGTGATGAAAAATTTGTACACGGTATTTTTGTTTTGTGAACCGGAATATACAAAACTACTTGTTGTCGATGGGGGGATAACGTGAAAAAATAAATGAAGACTGCTGGGTGTCAGATTGAGGATTGGATGGAGGAGTCTAAGTATTTGGTTGAATGAATGAGATCGGTAGCTAAGCGTTTATTTATTATTGTTAGCGTGTGTGTTAGGTAACTATTTGAGCTACTCGATGGACAATTTACAGTATATTTGTATCCAGGTTTATATAATAAATCGCGGGGTGACCTGGCGGTCTAGGGATAAGGTGTCAGACTTATATGCTGGCGGCCGGGGTTCAATCCTCGGTCCCGGCATAAATTTATCTGATTACCAAACCCCTCCCTCACCTCTGACAAGACATCTTGTGAATGTGGGGAATGCCAGGCCTCCACCGTGGTTCGGATTCCACGTTAAGCTGTAGGTCCTCCATTTCATCTCGCAATCACCCTACCATTACACATTAGCGTAAGTGCGTATAACCCGAACGGGTAGTAAGACGTGGTGCTAATAATAATAATAATAATAATAATAATATATAATAAATCCCTTGAACCTAACTAATAATAATAATAATAATTCAGCACCGCGTCTTACTACCCGCTCGGGTTATACGCTTAAAGTACTAACTACTTTAATGGATTAGGAATTGGGAAGGTTTAATTAGAGGAAGTGAACCCGCATTTGCGTGGAGGGAGAGTGGAAAGCCATTTAGGAAAAACCGCCCCTCAGTTCACCCGACCGAGATTCGAACCTCGATCTCCCCGTCCTCAGCAGT